>JAHZNA010004663.1:0-38083 GCA_027743935.1 Sinodicranocentrus sp. ZH6 | reverse complement strand
AAAGTTAGAAACTAGGTCGCTTCCTCCTGGCTACGTACGTCGACGGATTTCAACCAAATTTGGTACATAGGTACATTTGGTCAAGATCTATATTTTGGGCCAAATCGGCCATCTCCCGGGGGGTAGGTGAGGGGTAATTTTATTTTTCTTATGAAATCATGCGTTCAAATTTAGCATAATGATTACACAGGTCACGACTAATCATTATGTATATTTTCAGCTCCGTCGTTTGAACCCCGGGGGGCAGGGGGGAATAATGGTACAAAATAGGTCGCTTCCTCCTGTCTATATACATTGACGGATTTCTACGAAATTTAGTATATAGGTATATTGGGCCAAGTGCTATAATAGGATATATTTTAGGCCAAACCGATCTACTCCTCGGCATTTTTTGTCATTATGTATATATCCTAATTCATTTTAGCTACCTTCTTACGGCCAGCTTATGTTAGGAAATGTACATTCATTCATTGCACAACTTTCCTCTACGTATTTATATTTGCCTTACAGCGAGTTTATTATTTATCCATCAGTCAGTTGGTCCACTCGGTGTGGCTTGACTCGGCTGGTCAGTGAGTAGAAAAGGGATAGTCTAGTCAGCTTTAAATTTTCAGAGAGAAGCCAGTTTTCTCGTACACTTATCTCAACCGGATTTTGTAAATAAATAATAATAATGTTATTACATTCGCATTCTCATCAACCATCCATTACATCCTACTCGTAAAAGCACAGCAGCTCGATAGTGGATTAAGTCTAATGGAAACAATGAGCTTCTTCGTTTTGCGAAAAAAAATATAACAATCAAATTCTACCAGCTTCTTAAAAGAGATTAGACAACTTTTCTTTTTTTATATATATCTAAGGCGAAAAACGGACAATTTTTTTTCTCAGTTGAAAATGAAATTACAAGAAAAAACACTCGAGTTAGTTGGATGTAGTAATTTGTTAAAAAGCATGTTGATGTTGAGGCTTAAGTTTTTTATTCTCTTTCTCCTTGCCAACAAATGGGGGTAAGGGCGAGTGTGAATTTTAATGATGAGCGGATATGACAGTCTTAATTTGTTATTGTTGTTGTGATTATTAAGCACTATATTACTTTTGCCTCCACCACTTTCCTCCATTTTAGCAATAGAAAAAAATAGGAAACCAGAGTTCGGAACGGTTTACTTCAAGATTAAAATCCGAGAGGAGGAGTTCAACTTGCATATTTCTCAGCTTGGCGGAACATGCCAAAAGGAGGGAGTGTCAAATGTCAGCTATTCATCTTTAATTTTTATGCGGCTCCACATGACGTCATTTTCCATGTCAACATTCAAATCCCACATGTTCCACAATATTGGAAGGAGAAAGCCAGAAAGCGGCTAAAAGTAAATTTGTAGTGATTTTGAAGCTAAAGGACGAAAAGGAAGTTGTCAGTTTGATGTCATGGCTACTGTATTGTTCCAAGTGAAGTAGCTGCAGCGATGGCTAGTGTGCTCCTCCACTTGACTCGTACCTACTCACTGAGCTATTATTATCTTTGATGATTATTACAGTAATCATATCAGAATAAAAGTGGTTGGGCATGTGTGCTCATCCTTCAAACATCCCCGTCCACACATGAGATTACATTTTTTGGCTCTTGTTCGCTTGCGAGAGAGGAGAAATAGGAGAGAGATACAGATGTTGGATGTGCGAGAGGAGTCGAGAAAAAGTGAAGCACTTTATATATTACAAGTTGAGCTCTAGAGCGCCCATGAAGATCTCAAAGAGAAGATGTACGACCACGAAGGAACAATCACAACACACACATTCAACTTGCCCAAGTAATTTATCAAGTGTTGCCGGTCACCTTGCTCCGCAAAGCATGGCATAATGTGCTATCCTCCAAAAGAAGACGAGAATGGGAAAATGTAAATTCAAACATAAAAGCAGAATCTTCTCAAGGAGGGATGGGGTATGCCTATGTTCTACATTACCTCATGCATGCACATGCAATAAAGACAATCAGAGGCAGCTTCTGTTCAACATCAAACTAGGAAAAAATAGCCGCGTCGTTTCCAATCGAGATTTGAGAACGCAATCTTTTTCCTACCCCATGGTCATCATCATCATCATCATCTTCTCATGACTACATCACTTACATATTTCATACCTGGCACTTAAAAATATCAAAAGGAAAATCATCTTTAAGCACATCCCAACTTTTCTACTTTCATCATCACGATACATGCATCCTCAAAGTAGTATAAAACTTTAAGTATTGAGTAACTAATGAAATTTTCTACATCCCAAAATATCCGCTTCAACATTTTTCAAAAATACCTAGACAGACGGCAGCGTATGATTCTGAGAAATTCTACGTGATTAGATCAACAAGCTAAACAATTTGCATAATATGCATATTCTCAAAAACATTAAGCAACAAAAGACGCGATAACTAACAATAAGCTGAATCTTCAAAACCGCATTTTTTCACTGCTCAACTTTACCTACTACCAAAAACCCTATAAATATTCATAAATATAGCAATCCAAGCGTTCCTTAGTTGTTGAGGAATTTTTGTTTTTTTAACATGGCTAAACGCTTGACATAATAAGGATATCGATTATCAATAAATCAGCCAATCTCTGTTATCTCTTGTGCCCAAAGGCCATTAGCACAATCCTTTTGTGCGTTGACAATTTGAAATGCAAATTCAAGCTTTCTGGCGCCCTGCACCATCACCTTCATTCAATTGTGCCAATATAAATTTACTAATTTCTTCACTCTTCTTCTGTCATTAGGGATTGAGAACACGTTGCACTCGAAACATATTGTAAGAAAGAATGAGACAAGTGACGCTATTGAGATATTAGGCTTGATTCACGAGCATCCCATTTGAACAAACAGAGTTGACACTCAATGTCCCTCTTGACTTGCACTCCTCAATTTGTTATTTATTGTCTGCTCACAACAAAAAATATGGAATGTAACATCATCATGCAACTGCCCAAACTACTTTTTTCCTTGTCTCCCCTCCTCACAATGTAGATCATGAGAAGAATGGATGGACTTTAAAACGTTTAGCTGTTGTGACTATTCTTTCATCACGTTGAGAACCCACATGACATATTTATGAGAGCAAATGCTCACCTATTTTTGCAATCCATCACATTCCCAATTTCACCGCTCTTGTTGTTTACATGCTAAATTACAAGCTGAAAGGAAAATTGTATGTTTCCCTCAAGCAACACAAAAACAACTCATGTTTCAACCGGACTGGACCAAAAGGGACCTTTGCATTACGAAATTTACGACGACAGCGGAAGGATGACGGCTCTAATGTATCTAAAACCTTAAAAGAAATCTCTATTTTATTTGCATTCGAGAAAGCTCTCAAAGCTCCTATCTTATCTCTCTCTCTCTCTCTCTAACAAGTATACTGACTGATGATAAGCTATATTTCCCTCTCAGTGAGTAAACCTTGCAGCGATAAACGTTCAAAATGAAGTATTTGTCTTGCAAGTTGGTAGCCTGTTGTCTTGAGAATAATAGCCTCTGGATGTTGAAAAACGATCGGAACTCACTGGGCATACTTCCTTACAAGAAAAAATACAAGGAGCCTCCAGTAAATCCACTTATATTACTCATCCTTCAATTTGAATCAGCTCACCCTATGAATGAATTATTCTATACAATTATTTTTCCCATCCTGCTATTCCTGCCCCAGTCTCGAACACACCACTCTTACCTACCACCAAACATGACGTGCTTTTTAACCAACACTGACCACTTTTTAGACATTCTTAAATATTTCAAATTTGCATATTCACAACATCCGTCCTTTTCAGCAAACCTCCATTGTCAATGAAAAAATCCCATTCTTCAAACCCTCTTCTCACAGGTCAAACAAGCAAGTGCAGAAAATCGAGACATTATTATTATTATTGAATAAGGAGGATAATCCAAGCTCCTCACTTAGGACAAAAAAGCAGACTGAAAAAGAGACAGAGCCTTGTTCGCATCCGCTCCTCTGTCTCAACTTGAACCTGTATTTATTAAAATTCAGCTCACAACAAAGAGCCAAACTCTCTCAAACAAAACCCTATTTCCCAGCCTAACCTAATCCCTGATTATTTAAAGAGCGAGGAAGCAAGTTGAATTAAAAAATACAAACTTTGCTCCAGCTCAAGCGTCAACTCAGATTAACTTGATTTCCCTTGTACAAAAAAATGTCGCCTCTTTGCTTCATCTTATTAGCAAGTTACCCCATCCTGACAATTTTCCGAGTTGTAATGCAATCAGTCCTCTCGCTTGTCTCATCGATTGACCCGATCCCCTTACCTGCTTCAATATTGACAAGTGGAAAACCCCAATAGAAGGTGCCAATAGAAGGTGCTTACGACATTTAACTAACTGAACATGAGGATTTCACGATGTAAAAATCCTGTCCACAATCTTATAAGTATACGCTCTTTTAAGAAAATACACAAGAGACGAGGAACATGAGGGATTTTGAGGGAAATGCAATAACGACGAGTTAACAAGTTTGAACATGTAAAGCAAGATATTTAAGCGTGAGCTTGCATGTTACACAACCATTGTGAGGGAACTGGACGGAATATTAATAACAGCTGCCTTTTCCCAAAGCCGAGAAGAAACAAAAGCCATTACACGATAGATAGATATCCTTATTGCAGTCTTGGGCTGCTCAACGCTCAGGAAAAGCAACTTGAAAGAAGTGTGCTAATAATCTTGTATTGAAATATAAAGGATGACCGATGAGCATCATGAACAATGTTTCCCCCTCTGGCAGAATAAATATTATGTGCTCTCTTTTCCTGTCTCGCAACTTAGCATTTTCCCAACAGCACAAAGCTACAGAGTAGGCAAGTGGAAAAAGCGTTAATTCTGAGTGATTTTTAGCCCGTTGACTCTGTACATGTCTTGAAAAAGTAGCAGACTATGTACGTTTGTTGGATTATTGTATAATTTAACAAGGGCAACGTGTAATTTTCTCGAGAGCCAACGTCTACTTATCGTGTTGCTCGGTCAACCTCCAAACACACACTTGGCCAGACTACTAATTTAAACGTTTCCATTTGAGAGGAAAACAAACCTTTAGTTAACACTGTTTCCTACCTCCACATCCTAGTATTTATTGGCTTATCATTATGTATCCACCTCAAATTTATCACATTATCTTTTCCCGACTCTACTTTTTAAGCCGCTTCCAGCTACAAAACTGTACACTGCTTCACTCCTTCACTTTTTTTACACTCGCAAGATTCAAATCTCACCGAGTTCCGTTCCATTTTGTAGAAAACGAGACATGAAAAAGTTGCAAGCAAGCAGGATTCCATGCTTCTGCCAATAACTTGATGTATCCTCCCTTAATCCAGCCAATTTTCTACTTTTCCCTCAACTTGTTGAATTCTGCGATGGTAGCACATGGGGATGAAACAGATGGCGATTTGTATGTATGGCGAGCCAAATGACATAAAGCAAGTACACTGTGTACACAAGTGACATTTATAAGCTTAGTAGCGTGTAAACAAAGCGAGGGTCTTTGAGGCATCATTAAATTTGCCCACTCTCTAATTACTCCTCTCTAATTATTTACAAATCAATTAGCACTTTCCAATGGACACCACAAAAAGGGCTCTACTTTCGGATTTAACTAATCGATTCATGCCCCATCGCATGCTCTCTAGAATATTGCATGACTTATCCTTGCCCACTACCAACAAGTTTATTCCTGCAACCCACTACAATGTCCTTGAACACTGACATATGACAACAACGCCAAGTACCGTTGTCGTCGCTATTATATTACCCGCATTCCCACCCACCTTTCCCCATCCTCATTGTTGCCAATTATAGGAATAGCATATTTTCCCCCGACAAGGATCTCAATTCTCTTCTCATCGTCAGTCTCCATACTCAGCACCCTGAGCACGAACACATTCCACGATTTCAGCGTTGTAAACATTTCACAATTTCTGCTGAGAATGTACACGCTCCTCCATATTTTAAAGCATCCACCACCCCACAACCACTGGGAATATTCCAAAGCAAACAAAATAAAACTGTGAGACTCGTTCGTAGTGTTCCACCTCGGGCATGTGAAAACCCATAAAAATTGTGTTGTGGCAAGTGGAGAAAAAGCCGATGGAAAGCAGTCATGTCACGCAATGCAAACAGCCTCCAAAGCCTGGCAAATATTTCGCTGCATAATTTACTACTCTTTTAGGCTAACCCTTTTTTTGCTGGAGCAAATATATGAGCCCATTCTTTACTCAACTTTTCACTCCAGTCATCTTCCCTCCTCTCACGACAACAATCAAGAGGAACAACAAGCATCAAGAGGCTCAAGCTCAAAATAAACGCGACTCGGATGGAATCAACGAGAGCAAACAGAGATGCTTCTTGTGTCTACTTCAAACTTCAATCCAAATCCACCAAAAAAAGGAAGAAAAGTAAACAATTTTGTTTATTGATTCTCAATAAAACATAGCTATTCAAAAAGAGAGCCACATACGTGTATATCCTATTATAAATGCCTACTTGTTGATGTTTGGAATACATCCAGGTGCTTTTGCTTGCAGGTCCTTTCCAACATTATATTTAACACATTTCTAACGCTTCTGCAGCAACAATTTTGCACTGCAAAGTGCAAATCTCATAACATTCCTGACCCTAGTTCATGCCGTTATCCCAATTGAAACAATGTTATAATGCCACCACCCATGTTCACAAGATTAAACGCATTGCCAACAGTGATCGTCAAGATGATTGAAGGTAATAAAATTTGAACAGGTAAATAATGACTGTTCTTTTCGCTCCACCATTCCCCCAAGTTTTACTGAATACACAGGGCGGACTTTATTTTTTTCCTACACTTGAAAATATTCTTTTGTTGAACTAACCACCCCCATCCTCGTTGAAGATAATATGACGATGACATGCATACAAAACCGCTACAGCTAATAATAGATGAGACACAGAGTTGTGAAGGGAGAAAAGAAGTTTGTATTGTAGTGGTTATGTTAACACACTCTCACAACTTAACTGGCAAGGATAAGTGCATCATTCATGAACAATCGGGAGGAAGGAAGGGAACGAGGCTAGTCCAGTTTGTAATAAAATATATGTATAAAAAAATGAGAGAAATGAGAAACCAAACTGAAAGCCTATTATTAAATCATTTATTGAGCTTTGTTGCTCGCACACGCGCTTCATCTTTTTACTTATTATTATTATTACCATTTCCTCAATCCTCTCACCATCCCATTTCCTTCACAAATTCTCTTTTTCTCTTCATTTTCACACTTACAATTAGCCATTACCTTTATCCTCTACACTATGTTTACTCAAAGACCAGCAAACACTACTTAATCATGTGGATTTCACAGAGACCGGCTAATCCACTCACAAGTACAACACTCACAAGTACAAATAATTGCAAATTATAATGGCGCAGTTTTGCTTTATTTTGCAACCTCATTTCTTCTTGTCATCAATAAACAACCCTCTTATCAAATTCACAGAATCTAAAGTAGAAAAATTATTCTTCGGAAAAATGTATCATTCTCGCCATCCGTACCCAAAAGTGAAGATGATACACATATACAACAAGAAAAAACAAAGATGAGTCAGCCACCCCTTCTGTCATTTAACAGAAAAGGTCGTTCCTTCTTTGTCATGAGAAAAATGGTGTAAATGAACAAGAACATGATGTTTGCTTCTTAACCCTTCCCCAATCCTGCGTAATCTTTTTTCAAGAAACAAACGAGTCAAAAGATTCCAATCCTGCATCCGTTTTTTCTTCTCATCTCTCAACCATAAATAATATTGTCCAAGGTTACAAAGAAAAAAGGACGGGGACGGGGAGAGATAGGTGAATTTTTTTATACTATTTTTTTTCAAGTTGAGAGACTTGTTGGCAAAGGTTACAAGATTACCTTTTTCTCCTCACCAAAAATACTCATTTGAAATGCAAAGACCGCTCCTTTTCATCCCAACAAATGACGTAAATATGTGTCTATTCTTGTGCTCCGCTAACTACATTTCCAACTTGGGCATTTAACTATGTAACTAGCTCATATATATAACCACAGCATATCCCAATATCAACTGGACTCTTCAAGAGTAGCGTCGAAACAAGTGTTCCGATGTCGGAAAGATGTTGAACAAGAAAACACAAAAGTTTTTCACCTCCTTCTCATCATCTCACAGTGAAGGGCACAGCAGGAAAACCTCATTTACAAAAGTGTTGATATTGATATACTTGTGCAAGTAGGAAGAAAAAAATGTTTTTCTTTGTGAACTCTCTATCCCCCTTCTCTCTTGAGATAAACGAGTGGAAGCTGTCTTGAGAAGGAATACATTTATTTATTTATTATATTTCACCAGATTTCTGTTGGTCATTTGCCCTCTTCAAAATATTCTCATGACCACTCTCCACACAAAAAAATCATGTTTGCTCCCTTCACCCTTCGCTTTCACATGGGTAAATCCTCAATGCTCACATTCTCCAGCAGTGATATGAAGCCCACCCTCCTTCTTATAAGAAGGAAAAAGGGATTCAAATCTACATCATTTCATTTCCCTGTTGAAAGGACACATTCCAGGAATTCATTATTCTAAAATCTACCCCGAAAAATCCAGGTAATTCAGTCAACAAGAAGGATATCAATCGTGTAAGCAGAACAAAACAACTCGACCAGGGAGCCCTCTCCGCTGGAGTGAATGAAAACAACTTAATAAAACGTATATCAAGAGGAGCCAGTGGTCAACGCTTAAAATCCCATGTATCCTGGGCAGGGTGCCGTTTTAGGTTCAAGACCCTTCTAATCGCTTCATCCCATATTCACTCACTCTTTTTCAGATAACAATAATTCTGAAAAAAAAAGTGCGTCCCAGTCTTATAAACTCATGCTCATCGTCTTCAACTTATATTATTCCTTCTCATAAAGAGAAGATGCGACTTTTTGGTATTATTGGAGAAAATGCGACTTTTTCATGAGACATAGAAAAGGAGAAGAAGCCTGTCTACAATAATATATCATCTGCTCAAGTCTCCCCGGAGCTTTATTGCTTTGTACCTGTCCATGTTGGCTGGAGCACAATCGCTGCGTACGCTGCCCTATGTGTGAGCTCACTCCGATTTACAACCCATTTCTCAACAAATGCATGCGCCATCAGAAGATGAGCTTGAATCTTGACTAAGAAGCAATCCCATGATAAAAAACACTTGTCCAGCAAAATGAAGGACTAGGAAAAGGCCCACATCCACTGGGACAATAGCTTGGCAGGGAAAAACAAGCAATGAAGGAAAAGCAACCTCATCATATTTTCCTCTTTTCACATTTGAGCCTCATAAAAACATTTTTTTTCGTTGGAAAAGCATAAATAAATTTGTAATAATAATAATAGCGTTACGCACGCAACCTCACATTCCCTTTTTACCGTCATGTGTAACACCAGCAACAATGCTCCACATCATAGCCCATCACATGGAAATGTGAACAACTCACTGACAATGAGTTTTAATGAAATCATATACTACCACACATGCTTACTACCTATTGTTCAAATAAACTTTTTTATTGTGGTTTCGGAGAAAAAAATTAATGTCTCCTTTTCCCAAGAAAATTGGAAAGGGAGAAAACGACTGAGACAGTTGGAGGTTAGGTGGTAGGAGTCATCATGTGGTGTAAGCTGGCGGTTTTATATTGTCAAACAAGCAAATTCCTCGAGAACCGCAAACATTAAATTTTCACTTGCTAGAATTCCTTTGAATATTTACCAAAAACAGGATTTTTGTAAACACATGCCACAACCTGCTCCTCCAATTTTACACATTTTTCTCTCGTTCTTTCTTTCTTTTTCCTTCTCAGCATCATGCCTTGTGGCTTTGTCGGCAGTTGCTTGAAATTTCAAATCTTAATTTATTTAATGATCCCCATATAACCTAGCTTTGTTTTGGAATGATGGAATGTGGATTTTTCCAATGTTTTTTCCTCCTCTCGAACGTGAGGTGACACGGAAGATGACATTTGCGGTTGCATATACTACCAACACGAGGAATAATTGTAAGGGAATGAAATTTATTTTGCTTACCTGAAAAAGTCGTTTTTACAAAAGAGCTTGGAGTCTCTGGTAAAACATTTTTCTGTAAGAATAGCCCTGCAGTCGAAGCATCTAACGCAAGCGGAGTGAAAGGACCGGTCCATCACCTTCACCAGGTATCGGTCCAAAATCGCTTTGTCACAAGCTGCACACGTTATTATCATTTCGACAAAGGTTCTCAGGTAACAAAGGCTCTTGCGGCTTATTATGCTCTCAACAAGGACGACAAATCGATTTAAAACTGCTGTCAAAAATTCAGATGTATTCCTGCTCCAGTTTTTATTATGATGACGAGGAGATTTCCTTTTGTTCCGCTGTGTCAACAACAAGTATACATTGATAATACATGCGCTAAGATAACAACTGTATCTGTTTGCTCCCTTTTATGATGACGATGAGTCTCAGTGAAAACCTTCCTCACATGCTCGAGAGTGCAATGACGACAAAGACAACATTTTCATTTTGACAATACTTTTTTCTCACTAGTCTTATCTCAACTCTCTCCCTTCCACTTTTTCCAACTTGCTCACTTTGCTTCTTCAAAGTTGTCTCTAGCTATTTATTTATTATTTCGTGACTGTTTGAGATTATTTTTGGTGGGCGTTTAAAGCTTACTTAGAAAAGGTATGAAAATCATAAAGTGAATCACCGGTGGTCGGGTCGGGTAAAGCTCTGATCTGATCCTGATCTAAATTAAAACCTTTTCTTTCACTTTGATTAATCACAACACAATAAATCTAATACGACGTGTGTGAGAGTAACCTGAGATTATTTTTTGGCGTTATTTCGACTTTTGCAATATATTTCAAACTTGGCGTGATCCTTGTTTATGTTTCTATACGATTAAGTTAATTGAACAAGGCTGGCTAACTGTAGGAGATTGTTTGTTGTCTCTTGTTTTACAAAAAGCAAAGCTCATGCAATACTCTAGATCTTGTTTGTCTTGAATCAGTCTGTCCAACTTTTGTTTTTGCAAGAGGACGTTATTCATTCGCTATCTTAGGCAAGAACAACAGTTTTCCAACAATGGAACAATTGCCACTTCAGTCTCAGATCCCCTCTTGCTGCGGCACGTCCCTGTCAACAAAATGCTGCCTGGAGTGAGACAATGGTACAGATCTTGTTGTTGATTTCTGCTATGTTGTGATTGTGAAAAGCTGGCAGTGGTCGGATTAAAGTCATCACACGACATGATGGACCTTACAGGCTCCTACCCAACGTAATGTTGTCATTATCGGTTCACTCCTTTCCCCCTTTAATTGAAGCTCTTCCAAGAATCCAGATAGTAGTCAACGTGAGCGTAGTTTACAAGAGTGGGAAAACTGGTGCATGTGTCCTGTCCACTGATAACTTGTCTGAGAACCATCCACTGTTGACGACGTCCAGATAAAGCAGTTGGTTTACAACAAGGAAGTGAGGAAATTGTCAGGGCCACTCTGTTGGCGAAAAAGCGAATAGTATTCAAAAAGTATGTTGTGTATGTTGTGAGTTGTATTGTGCGAGAGAGGGGACTCTTATCAATCCGCTGTATTGACTATTTTACGACAAGAGAGGATGCCGATGATGTTACTTGTGTTGAGATAAGCATTTACAAAACTGTCCTTGAATCCAGTCGGCACATTCACGCTCACAAAAACACACACATTCACCTGTACACAAAACAATGTCAACTTTCAGATGGAATCTTGACAAGAATTATGCTCATCATTTGACAATAATGACGACTCCAGGTTTACAGCATCCAACAACAGCATGTAGTCAATGTAGTCGCGATCAAAGTTTATCTTCAGTCAGATCTGGGATCACCACGAAACAAAACTGCACAACAAAACAGCAACAACTGTCAATGCACCAGTGTCGGCAGTGAGTACGGATAAGCGTGGGATACGTGACGCGCCTTATCACAATCACTCCAGAAATGCGTAAAACTTTCAACGGAATGAATAAGAGTCAAAATTCTCCTTTTCCCCAGCCACTAAAAGTAAACTAGCAAAAAAATTCTCCGAAAAAAGGAATAACTTGAAGGAAAAAGTCGCAGTTTCTCGGCTTCCTCCTTAACACACGTGTCACATGTAGCCTATAGCCTCAAGTACTCCACGGGTCACCTCTTTTTTCAGTATTTTCAAAAGGCTCAGTTCTCGCCAGTCAAACTTCCAGGGCAGAGAATTTTGTTGTCGCAAACTCTTAGAACCAATTTTTCATAAAACGCAGGACTTTCGAAGCCCTTTTTCCGTTCGTTCGTATGCACAAGACGAGAAAGAGAGAGACAGAGACAGTTGCTCTTCGCTTGCCAAGCTGAGCTCGTCGAATGATGTGCGGTGGACCAAGAGTTGGAAAAAAAGACAACCAAGGCTGTTCTCTCATGTGCACACACACGTAGTATTCTCGCGTTTTGTTCACCTATCAACTTCAACTTGCTGTTTGCCTCATCATTCTCGTGTATTCACCAGTCCTCAATGTCCTCATCAAATTTAACATGTTAGGGTTTCCTCAGCTCTCGCATGTTACAACAGTCCCATGTCGTCAAACAGCATTGGTATAGGGTGAAAAACACACCAACTCCCATACACAATATCACTAAAGAGAAGTGAGCTCAGCTACATAAATATTGTAAACGCATGTCAAGAGGTTGCACGTTACAGTCATCATAACTTGTTAGCCTTAGCAAAACTTATTAATCACCTTTTTAAATGAGTTATCCCAACTTTTATCAACTTTTAGGGTGACATTTTATTTTGACCTTGGCGAAAACTTACTTAGTATTATACTATTGTGATGTACTATAGGAATTTCTTGCATGACGTAATATCCTTTACTTGAAGCAATCATTCGTATAACATGTGTCACATATTTTTGAGTTGTATGTATTCAAATAAATTGAAGGTGTTAATAAATATTCGAATACCACGTCCCACCATGATAATTGTGGATTTCGAAAAAAAAATAGAAGGATTCCATCATGTTGCTAGCATCGAAATACACAAGTTCCATTCAAATCCAGCAGCAATTACAAATTTTATCAAGAAACTACAAATGATATTTTTTCAACTACTCACGAGCGGTGGTATAACTACTACATGGTTGAATATTTTAAAATCTGCCGGACCGATTTAGCTCGTTAGAGATATACTAATAATATGTAGCATCTTCAATTTTGTTCAAATCGGCCATCATCGAGTACTCAGAATAAGTAAGCCGGACATGCAGACAGACGAACATGTTATGAAGATGAATAGTAAAAGAATGTTAGTAATACTGGTATGCCTGTGCGTTGTTGTTGTTTGCAACCCTGTATGGTGGACAGTAAAGTAAAGTGAGCAGGGCATAGAAGAGGACGAAGACTCGTAGGGAATGGAAAAAGGGTTTTTTCTTGCAAGTGCAGGAGCGAGGGATATGATAGAGAACTGTGAAACCATAAACGAGGAGGATCGAGAGAAGAAGGAGCAAAAGGAATATCACATCTACCAATGCTCGTTTCCCTTTCAGTCTTTGGCCTGGCCTGGCTGTGACCACCACCACAGGCGAAACGTGAAGCCGTGCTCCTCGTATCAGAAGGCAACCAAAAGAGCTCCTTTTGAGCAAGCAACCCCAGACATGGAAGAATACGTGAAAAGCAGGAGCTTTAAGAAAGAAGGTAGAAATGTTTAGGATGAAGCGTCTCTGTCTGTTGTGTTGTGTGCATATGTAAAAATGTACTTTGTATCGTGCTTCTATTTGTATTCACATGTGGCACCAACTTCATGCACGTTAGACGTGAAAAATAAAATATTCTCGAGATGGAATCATGCAAGTGGCTGACTGACTTTTCTCTTGATAATCGTCACACACACACACACACTTTGGCTGTATGTGAGACTGAGAGAGAGATGGAAAATACCGGTTTCTTGTCAAGAAGAGTTGGCTTTTTCGATAGACCTCGGCCATGCGCTTGAGCAGCGGCTTGCAGGATTGGACTCGCTCGGCAAAATCTCTCCGCCCTATGCACAGGCCCCACTTGCTTGTCACCCAAGCCCACATGAACGAATCAAACCAAGTTCGAGAGCTCCTTTCCTCCAAATAACACGAGTATACATTACAATACATTATTATGCAAGCATGTCCTTTCCACATCGTTTTCCCATTCCCCTTTTTTATTCTCCTTTTTGTCATTCATTACCTTCCACATGAAACATTATACAAATTAACAATGACAAAAAAACAACTCATATAGCCATTCCACTTGTTGGTCTGCACAAAAATCCATTTTTAAAACCCAATAATTTCTCATCACCAGTCGCCTCTTCTTTTGTTGATCATGTGAGCAACCTCGCTGCCTTGTGTGCTATCTAATATCTATCACATCCGATTATCCCACAGACCACGTTCCTCTCTGAGTGAGTAATGCACGCGCCCCAAAAATTGCAACAGGAGATGGGTTGCGCATTTCTTGCAACAAGTTAAATCCCACTCTTGCCTACAAACAAACTATTATACGCATCATATAATATTTCCAGACTTGACTGGATTTTTTTCACCCGCAGGAAAAACAACAACTTTGCTCACCTTAACTGTTCAACTGACATTCATGAAGCTCAAGTTCCCCCAAATGAAAATGAAATGAGAAGTTGGTTGAATATTATGCAAATCAGGTAGACTTTTTTCCACAACCAAAAATCTCTTTCGGTGATGTGATGTTGTGATGCTGTGAGACTAGACTTGCTTTTTTGGCTCGGCGTATTCTCTCGTAATCATAAAGTATCATTGAGGATTCACCTGACACATTAAAATTTCCTCAAAAGAGTGTACTCTCCTTCTCTCAAGGAAGGAGAGTTGGGTGCAGTGAGGGGAAACGGGTGAAGTGATAGGATCACGCTAGTTTTGAGTGTTTTTGAATTTACAGAGGAATGATCATCAGATCCCACCAATGGCAAGGCTTGTCAGAATATCAACGCCTAGAGCTCATCTATCTTTTCCTTTTTTCAAAGCCAAAAGAGCAGAGGCAAGAGGAAACATGCGATCGACAAGCCTCCAACTTTTTATTCAACATGTTCAAAAAGGTGCACAGTAGGATTTTATCGTTATTAGAGCAGTGTGTATTGTGTATATAGTCTATGTCATCATATCATGTCAAAAACATCTATTGCGGCTCTCATTATTCCCCTTTACTAAACATATAATATCAATGAATCTACATCTTACTCTCTTTTCTCCTCAACCTCAAATTTCGGTTTTTTTTATTATTCTTCCTTGATTACTAACTCATCCTTTTACACTATTATAGTCACAATCACACCACAACATTTCCATTATTTCATGAGCAACTCCTCACAGTTTTTCTTCTTCTCTGGCTACATATCACATATGCACGCATTTTGAACAGGGAATGAAATAAAGGACTGGTTTGAAATTATCTCTCTTTGTTCAAACTTCAATAAAACCTTCCTCCTCCTAATGAACTTGCTCTGGATTTGAGCTGTATGGAAGTTGATCATCAGGATAGATAGTTGTGGAGACGAACATTTTTGCTCATAAAAGAGAATTAAAGCTAATAACAAAGATAATCGACTCAAGTCTTTCAATCCTTGTGAATACTTAATCTAGCTATAAAATACTTTAATTGCAAGACCAAATCCATCTCATAAAGCTGTACGAAATAGGAATGAGCAGACACTTCAGATTTTTTTCTTTTAGGCGACTCTACAAACTGACAAGTGACCACATATAGCGCTTACGTACCACCTGCTTGGTTGAATTATCAAAATTTCAAAACATTTTACTTTTGTCACTGTCAGAAAAATCAAGTCATGCATTTGAGATTTAGCTCAAGTCAAAAACAGTTGAAAACTGAAGTAAAATTAATTTGTAAACTGTACCTCTTCTTAAAAGTAGCACTTCCATCCGTTTTGGAAACTAGTTGAATGCCAGGTATTTCACAAAACATCTCACAGCTTTTGACTTACCTCCGACTCGAGTCATTTAAAAATTTAGAGCCTGAAATGCTCACAAACAAAAGGAAAGTTATAAATGACGAATGTGAGACAGAAAGAGAATATTTTTGTAAACTTAGCACATCCCCCAAGAATTTCAAAAATGTAGAAAAACTGTTGTATCCCTTGCCCTCTGTGAGATTTAAAACATGTCCAAAGTTTATTAAGTTGATGAAACTTGATGAGTTTTAGGGGAAAAATTTCCAACTCGCTTAATGACTTTCTAGAGAGTAATTTCAATGAAAGGAGAGTGGACAGGTGTTCGAGAAATGGAAAAGTGTAACCAAAAAAGAGGCTGGGATACACATGCATTTCAAAAAATAGTGCAACTTGACAGAAGGAGGTGTAACACTCCATCCCTCTAAATATATGGTATCCTTTTCTCAGGTGGACGTTTTGAAATAAAAGAGAGAGCACTCGAAATACACATTCTCTCTGGTTGCCAATAACCCTATAATTATCAGGGCAGGGTTACTTAATAGAATCTTTTAATGCTTAAATTCATTTTTCTCTCTCATATCCTCCCAAGGACTCATCCCACATTTTCTGGTAGACACTCAGGGAAAAACTCGGAGCACAGTTGGGTTATCATCATACTCGTGCAACCAGCCTTTTCATTTGCTTCATCTCGAAAAGCGAACTGACACCCACGTTCTCACGAGAAGGGTAAACCTCCCTCTATTACCTCATTGGAAAAATCAGCTTAAAACGTTATTCCATCATAAACGAAATGTAAATTAGTAAATTAACTAAAATCCCAATTTAAAGAGAATGCAAGCAAAAGGTTTTTCTAATTGTGCCATTTTTCTTCACGCCACTGCTTTCATCCAGGAATCCCCAAAATGCAACCTGTTTCGATTCCCAAAAAGTTTGCCGCATTTACGACCGACAAGCAGTTTTGAAGAAGAATACCTCGCGGTCTACAAGCCCTTCAAGTTGTTTACAAAACGACCGAAACTTCCCTCTTCTGTCACTCATTCTCAAAAGTGCTTAAAACATGAGTAGTAATTCCAGGAAAGTTTTGTAACCAGTTCAATCTTGCCGATTTGTTTCCACGCAGAGAAAAGAAGAGCATTTACTAGGCTTCCTTTCTCACAGCAAAATGAAATTTTCAAATCTAGGCTAGCTAATAACAACATTTCCGCAATCTTTGCAACACTCATTGTTGCAAAAAGTCAAATCCTCAATATATTCCATCCTCGTATATATTCGCAAAACTCAATGTGAACTCGAGGCTTGACGAACTGAAGAATTTAAATTAGGATAAGGAAGCGGCATGAAGCTTATTCCTATTTTATTCTTTAATTGCAAAAATAGGGTAAAATAGTCGAAACAAAATAGTTATAATTGCTCTTTTCACTTTTTCCAAGAAGCTCCGACCACCAAGTTGGATATTATTCGCTTTTGTAGTGAATAGGCGCATTGTTCCATTGTTGATATATTTGTGAAACAAAGAGCTACGCACACTTCCAAAGACGCGTTACGCTCATGACTCAGTGAATCGTGAGGTGAACAAAGTGTTGCTTCATTTCTAAAAGTTTGATTCTAGATTATGTCACCATAAATCTAAATCCTGGGTTAGTTAGAAAGATAACTTTCGTTGTAGTCGAGCCTCGCTCATAAACACCTTTTACATATCAGCTTTTTTTAGTCAGTTGATTTTTCAGTTTTATACCCTTTCCATTTATGCACTAAAAAGAGGATTTTTTTGGGATGCAAGAAGCTGTAGGCGTGAATGGTCGTGAGGAGGCGTTATCCCTTGTATTATGAAGCTACTGAATTCGACAACCCGTAATTAGCGATAGAATAATACAAACTTGACGAATCTCGTACTTGCTTCATCTCTCACAAAAATATCCATTTACATATATTTTTCCCTTTTCTGCTACTCTCCAGCACTTGACACCAAAACTCCTTGTCAGTCTAACTGGGAGAAATTATAACATACTCACCAAATTTATTTTTCTACGTTACTCCTTCCAAGCAAAACAACCCATTCCTTCTAGCTTCTATCTAGTTTCTACTCTGCAAAAAAGAGGAAATCCACCACAAAGGTTCTTTTCACAGAGTTTTGTTTTTTATTTAGTTTTGACATGAGACTACCCCAGAAGCTTAATACCAAAAAATCCGACCCTCATCACGACAACCAAACTTTCATTTTTATCCCATGAATCAAAATTTTCTTTGCATCCCCGCTACTTTGATTCAATGTATTCAACTCTTCTTCATGACCTTCTCCATCAGGCTGTCAGCTTTGGATAAACATGGGTTATCTTCAAACTCCCTATTAGCTATAGCAGTGGAACTCGGTTGATAGTCCATTTTCAACTTCATATCCAAAGTAACTCTTGCAGTTTAACTGTTAACGGCTACAGTGACACTTGGCTTTAAATTGGGAATTGGAACCATAACCAGCTCAAGAAAATGAGAAAATATTGTATGCATGACTAAATAATGAGAAATGGAGAAGCTCCATAGATCTGACACTCTAACCTAAATTATATCTTTGCATTTACACTTGTGACTTTAGTCATGTAAATTAGACAAATCGAAGGGGAAATAATGAACTTGAAGTGGCGTCACAGTCAACTTATATTCCTTGTTTTACAACCGCAAACCGAGTCTTGAATGAGATTAAGAACCAGTTTTCGCAGCCAGCGCAATTAACAATTCACAGGTTTTCCCCCTTCAAATGGAATAAATGAGTTAATGAACGTCCAATTACGAACTACTCATTCATCTTGCATATCCATTAGCGCGTATAAAACTCATGCTACAGCCGATTCCACTTTGATGGATTGGAAAATATATTTGTGAGGCAACTTTTAGCATATATATCATGATTGCTTCCATTCTTTCATTTTCTGACCATTTACCAAAATCTCAACCTCAGAAAAAGAATGGAAGCAAGTTTTTCTTTGGTATCTTCAAAAACGAGGTGTAATTCATGAACGAATACATGAAAAGCTATGTTGTATGTTTTCAACCTCAAGCTTGCATGTGTGGAATAAGCGTTCCGTTATTTTGACAACAACTGATGACAACTGACAGCAGAACGGAAGTCAAACTAATCTTGGCTGGAAAATTGAGAAGAGAATAAAACGTCATAATCAGAATTGTAAAGAAATCCCACAAATACACTGCGCCATTAAAGATTTCGGGACCGATCTGGTTTGTTTCAAGTCATTCGGTGCGGGATGGGAAATAATAATACCATCATTCCAAAAATTCATTAAAATCAGTCCCAGCGGTTCATGAATTGTGACAAGTACAAACTACAAACTGACAATAATACGAAGGCGACGGAAACAAGTTGAGAATAATTGTTTGCATTATTGAACACAAAATACTCTTTGCAGTAGCGTCATATGTTGACATATCACATGCTATAATTCCCATTGCATGTAAAAAGATCGCGAATTTGAATTCTACGTGACCTCTGACCCCAATTGGCTCATCCTTTTAACTGTTTTGCTTTGTGAATCGACTGCAAAAAGCAGAAATGATAAATTCATCCTATGACCTGAGATGTAGTCTCTGGAGAAAAGGAAGAGCCAGCTTTCCTGTTTGCTACATTATTTCTGCAACAAAGCGTTCATCAGAAATCGGCAGGAAAAGCTAAAAAACTTGAACAGGGGTCATCCATTTAGAACGTTTGTAACAAATTGCCTTTTTTGACACCCCCCTCCCCCCCATGTCACGCCTATGTCACAAAATTGTTCCACCCCACCCCCCCATGTCACATTCTATATTCATTGTGCCCAAAACTGAGTCTGGAAAAGATATGAAAAGATATTTGGAAGGTACTTAATCAGAATTGTACCAGATTATTTTCATTATTTCTAAGAAGTAAATTCAAATGCTTCATTTACGAATGATTTTCCCAAGGGATGTCCATATCAAAATTTAAATCAATAATAAGATTGGACTGCACAGACTTTTCAACACTATCTTTCTACATTTTCTAACTCGTCTTCGTCGAACCAGTCAGCATTTTTATCATGAGCCTTGAAGATCAGATGACAATTTTCTTGTTTTGACGTTTTGCTGCCATACTGGTCTCCGATTCGTACTTTGAGCAAGTAATGGGCGACCGAACGAATCATATATCACTCAGCGCAAAATTAGTCGATGTCGATAGACATATTTGTTCATCAAGTTTTACATTTTTTACCGATGCAAAATACAACTCACAATTACCAGAAATTCTTGAAGAAAATAGCTCTTGCATCGAAGGACATGATGATGATATACATATGAAGCACAAGCACAGCAGCGCTGCTGACCACGACCAAAAAGGCTTATTTTTAGCATAATTTGTACTAGAAGAGCGCTTTAAGGTGCAACGGGAAGTTAATATTTGAGCTTGCACATTGGTTTTGAGACTGATTTTTGCCTACATGCATCATTGATGTTTAGGACCAGGGTAATATTGAAGTAGCTCTAGTAAAGAAAACTTATATAGAACGTCACAAAAATGTAGACCCCCCCACCCCCTATGTCACAACTTATTACGGAAGGCAGAACACCCCCTACCTTAGAAGCTTCTAAATGGACGACCCCACACTCCTATTTACAAGTAAATTAATTCGTCACTACTCCCAAATTGAAAGTATGAGAGGAGACGAATGCTTTCTAGTGATTGAATCGGCGGCGATAATCCTTTCCCAAAAGAACCTTTGTTTCCGAGTTTTGTATTGCATTTATAAACATTCCTTCAGCATGCAGAGTACTCATATCTAGTCTGATATTAATAATCTGAAAGTTTGTTTAAAAATGTGTACCTTTGTAAATTACATTATTCGCAGATCTATTCAAAGAGGTTCACTGGAATGAGCTTCTTCACCGCTGAATGGGATCGGATCCAATCGGCACGTGTATCCATCTCACGGTTACATGTGTGATTGTGGTTCGCACTGAAGAAATCCGGATCTCATGCGGAGCTTGTTTGGAAGTGAAATGCTTGTCAAATAGAAACGAAAGACTTGTGTGGTTTCACGAGCCTACACAAAAAAGTGGAACGAAAAGGTTGGAGACAAATGAACTTTTATTCAGAGCAAAACTCAGAAGTCGTAAACAATGAAGCAATGTGTGTCGTAAATTGAGGGAAATTGACTACTTGCCAAATCCAAAGTTTATTCCTAATGATCGGAATCAACCCTAAATAAAATGTAAATGTTCTCAGGAAGGAGACCTTTCAAAATTTGACGTTCATGCACACATTTTTGGTTGTTTTTACAATTAAGGAAGAACAAAATAAAGCCTAATTTCAGAATACGTAAAACTGGTGTATGTAAATAAAATAGCTTGTGATTCACTAATCTCAATAGCCTGTTACGGAGCTACCGTTTTTCGCTCGAAAAATGACATGGCGAACTAGTTTGCGATTACCAACGTAGAACGGAGCTCGTCAGATTTCGCTAAAATTTTCCACGGTGTGAAAAATCTCGGGAAAAAACGTTTTTCGCGGTGTACTTGCATGAAATGAAAATATTCTTTTCGACTTTGCGAAGCGAAATCAAATGACGAAATCATGAGACTTTGTTTTCACTTATTTTTTATTTCAATATATATTAGCTTGGGTACGCTAAGTCGTCCAACAAATTGTTTTGATAGGTTATCTTATCGTTAGTTATTTTAAATTTATTACTGCTGTTTTAATATTGCTCAAATAAAATTGTTTTCTGCATTTTTGTAGTTGACAAGTTATTCCTCCTAGTTATCAAGTAAACTCATATCGTTTCGCATCTTTTAACAGTAAATCGTTTAAACAACTGGATGAAATTGCTTCTGCTGCTAGTTATATTTATACTTATCGCTAATACTTGTTATAACCATAATAAAAATTATCTGCCGCGTCTCCAATGCTATGCGACACTATTCCTGCAAAAGTCTCACACATGCATAATATTATTTCAAACGCAACACGTGTGTACTCAATTTTCATCAGCAATTTGTCTGAATTTTACAAACAAATAGCAACTAACTAATTATAATTAATTATAAATGTAATGTGCTAAATGAGGTTTGTGGGAAGAGACTTAAGCATTCCGAAAGGGTTTAGTACAAATATTTTTATCCCTTTGCAACTGCCCTTTCCCCTGCCTGCTTCAGAAAGGGTCATCTTCTTCATATTCGATTCGTCGTGTTACTTTAGTCTCCCGTTACACTTTCACATACATGCTCTTTCTTTCGAGACGCAATACAGTGCACACGTGTATACGCAATGTACATGTCGTATGGGGACAGGGATCATAAAGTTGGTTTATAGACCACTTCACTCATAGTGATAACGATGCCAGTTAATTGGGCGCAAGCGATCATATTTGTCTACTCAAATTGCATCACACACAGCTTGAATAGAACATTTGAAGAAGTCTTCCATCCGGACTCATCCTTTTTGGACTCATGGAAGGCAGATAGAAGAAACTTGATCAAAACCACAAGAGCATTTTATGAATTGATTTCATTTTTATTTTCTACAATGAATGATATGAGTCCACCAAAGTGGTCCCTTAAGATGCTTGAGCCATCAGGAATTGGTAATAGAAGACGGGTGCTATGACTGCTCAATATTCAAGACATACGAGCTTTTACGATACATAAATGGAACAGTGCTTGCACGGGCCATTTGCACTTTTCATGTTTCACATTCACACGTGCAATGTTTCCCTCTCTCATCCTCTCATCTTACTCACTCAGCTATTTCTGTCATTGCATCCGCTCGCTATGGAAATGAAATAACGTTCCCAGCTCCATTACTTATGAACCAATGTGTTAACAATTATCTCCTAATGAAACAGCTACCCGGCTAATTGGCCATTTCCATCGGGATGCAAAAAGGAGCCAAGAAGAAGAATGTGTCAAAAGGGCTAGAAGCCGAATTTGGAATGAAAAGCGGAAAAGCAATAAAAAATAGGTGACAAAAGGCATAATGGGAAGAGACTTGATGATAGGGAGCAAATATGCATATCGACTTTACGTTGACAGCCTTGACAAATGTTGCTAACTAGATGGAAAAATGGGATTTGTTCGGAGTGTATCTCACGGAAGCCCGTCATCTGATACTAATAATCCACTTACAAGTCTCTGAACAGCAGCATAATGAACTAGCCCATTTGTTTTCGTACGGCTAATTGAAATTCTTTTATGTCACCGGGAAACTTGAGCTGTTCACATCTTAAGGAACGCTTCACCACATGCTATAAAACGCTCTCCCCCTCACTCCAAGCCCGTTCACAACTAATGAGCCATTTTAAATGCTCCTTCGTGTTCTAACGGATTTTTCCTAATGCTCGAAACTTAAATAGCGGATGCCAACATTCTTAACAAATTACCGCAAACCTTTTCACAAAATTGTGATTCTGAAATATGCAAACTTTTATTCAGAGTGCAGTAACAAATTGAGCAAGTATAACAATCTAGAAAACTTAACATGTTGGGTTCAGTTGAGTAAAATAAATTAAATTGAGTGGAATAGAATAACTGTAAGGTTGTCAGTTCAATGAGAGGACAAAGTATGCCGTAAATAGGTCGGTAACCATATCAATAACTATAAACGTAGTTGTAATACCGGTACAACCTATCACCTCCACTTATCAAATTACTTGTTACATACATTAATTACAAGAAATACATACAAATTCATATAAAATTACAAATGCATCAATGTATCCTTCACGAAGCACTATTAGGCAGAGTTAGCTGGTTCTACTTTAGGCGGACCCTTTTTTGACAAAGCCAAATGGGTCAAGTCCACCTTCTGTTCACCAATCGATTTAAAGAGGAAGTTCATTGTGAAAATACCTGCAAACACAATACATCAATATTAACCAACACACAAAGGGAAACAAGTTGAAACAACCACTGGAAAAAATACTACTTATGCTGATGTCTTACTTAATGGCTTGTTGGACTTTGCGAAATAAAACTCTGAGAAATACTGAAAATCCTCAAGGGTGGTAATAATCAAATATTTTCGGGGATTTCTTCTAGCTTTAGTTCGAACATCCATCATGTGACGTTGTCCTCTATCAATTTGACCACCACCACATTCAATGATTGATTCCACGCCTTCCAGCAGAGATCCAGCGAAGCCCGGCGTTATATAAAACGTTAATCCCTGAGTTCAAAGAGAAAACATTTAGGCTAGCAATATTAATTATCAATTCATTGCTTATAAATATATTTTACCTTAAACACCAAATTACGATCAGGCTTTTTCAAAACTTCTGCAATCGGCATTTTATGGAAGCTCTCGAAGTTATCAATTCTAGCAGAATACGCAGTTTCGTCCAAGAATCGTTTAGCTTTGTAACTATCCCGAATCCAAGCTGCACCAACGATGAAATTGAGACGGCAGATTGCACTGTACAGTTTTGCTGTGGGTTTACCTTCCCACATGACCAAATGTGTGGCTTCTTTCATGTCGCTGGTGACACGTCCGCCCAAACTTGCAACTCTCTCAGAAGCCTAGAATAACGAAACAATCGGACATTTATACTACCTGCTCACGTACGTTGAATAAAAAGTATTTTATTTTCACGAAACGTACAGTGGCTTTGAACTTGTCGATGAAGCCGCTTAAAATGATGACAACAGGAGGTCTATTTTCAAGATCCACTTTGATGTCCTCCAGTTCTGGCTTTTTGTCAACATCCATAGCCTCAGAAGAGTCGTACAAGTAAGAGAGTTGCTTCGCTTCCTCATCCATCACCTTTCTTCTTTTTATTCTCTCAGGATCGTCCTCACAAATCTCGCTTAAGGGTCGCTTTGCAGATTTCAACTTATCTACTACTTCGGTGCTTACACGAATTGGAGTTTTCCAAGCGGCTTCATTAAACCATGCAGAAAGCCAAACAAGTGTAAGAATACTATGTATATTGTTATTTAGACAAGAAGAAATGGTAAAATGTAAAGTACCCATCAAATGTGGAGCAATATTTATGTCAAATCGAAAGGGTTGCTCTAAACTGAAATGCTGATATTTGGGGCTATGCACCATCTGAAGACAGGACGGGTTTCCTAACAGGAGCTCATTCAGAAATTGAATATTTACAACAGGTAACTTGTACTCTCGAGCTTTCGCATATTTCATTCCATCCGATCTGCAATAGAACACATTGTAAATTCATAATCTACTATCTACATAGTTCTATCCACAAAAAAGTGCATGTATTATGCACCTCTGTTTTCTAGTAAAAATCAAAAAGTAAACAGACTTGGTTTTACACAAATCCGATAACAAATACAGTACGGGCTAAAAAAAAAGTTGCAAATTCAGGTTCAAGTTTGTAAGACTGAAAGAAGGAACGGACTAATGGAACACACCCGTAGTTGTGAACCTCGAACCTCTCTAACAATCTTTAACTGATCTGAGGGGACGTCTTTGAAAAGTTCACCTGACCGCTATTCGGTATTTACCTCTTACCTTAGCTAATTGTAAGTAACAAGGTGGGGCAACCATATGCCCTTTTTTTCTTGCCTCAGCGATGTTATATAGTTTTTATTGCAAAAAACTGAATGGGACACATTAAAACACTAAATGAGAACCCTACCTGGAGAGTTTACACAAAAACGCTGAACAAATAACCGTGCTCTAAGGCAATTATAAATACTTAGATGAAAGTACCATAATTGATGTACATATCCTAGTACAAGCCAGCCGTAAGCAACTATACGCAGCTACAATTTATTATGATACACAAATAGGATTTTAAAAATTCCCCCCTACCCCCTGGGGGTAAATCCATTTGGCCTAAAATACATGCTATGATAGCTCTTGACCCAACATACCAACGTACTAAATTTCGAAGAAATCCGTCGACGTAAGTGACCAGGAGGGAGCGACCTACTTTCTAACTTACTTCCCCCTGCACCCCTGGGGGTTTGATCAATGAAGCTGAAAATTTACGAAATGACTACTCTTGACCTAAGGAATCACTATGCTAAATTTGAACATATGACCTCATACGAAAACAAAAATTACCCCTCCCCCTAACCCCCGGGGGACGGCCGATTTGGCCCAAAATATATCCCAGGATAGGTCTTACCCGGAATGTAAATATGTACCAAATTTGGTAACAATCGGCCCACATTGTCAGAATCGTGTTGACGGTCGGACAAACAGACGGACAGACAGACAATGATGGGCAAATCAGTACTAGATGAAAGGATTCATCTACGTAATAAACGCACTGGTTGTTAGCTGAAATATATGCCTAATATAAGCAAGTGTTTTTTGCTTTTGCGGTGACTAATCATAGGAAAAAGCAGGAAATGAGATTTACAATTAAATTATCCTGTTTATTGCGACATGTTTATTAGCTACATGCCGTAGAGGTTTGTTTACAATCAACTCAATCAACAGTTTATACGATTTCAGACTCAAAAATTCACTTTGACGTATCCTCCAATTAAAAGTACATAAAATCACGGATTTGAAAATTCAATCAGTAACAAAAGTTTAAAAAACCGGGCGACAGTTACCTTGTTTACTTTGTTCTCGCAATTTAATTCACAAGGTTTTGTAGAGGTTCCAGCTTAATACTAAAGCTCATAATAATTTGAATATGCCGCTCCGACACGGCCGTAATGCATGCATGACGTTAATCGTCGGACGTATGAAATGTATGAAGTGTGCGCGCGCGTGCGCAGATGTATGCCATGCAAACGAATACTTAATTTCGCACTTTTAACGGTAGTGTTACACTAACGATGATTAACTAGCACACTCACGATCAGTTAGCAAACTAAAAAGACTTGCTAAGGATAAAATAAATGAATTTGGTATAGCCTCAGTGAAGTCTGAACCTGAACATGCAACAAAGTGGATTGTGGTGGTCAATAAGGCAAGAAATATTCCAGTTCCACTTACCTGCAAGAAACCAACCCTTTATGTAATTTTGTAAAATAACCAGTATATTCTGCTCCAAGGAGCTTGAGCATTTTCATGGCCCGTTCGCGATCCTCCCCTTCGAAACCTGTGACCGCAAAGGTCTGCCTATGCAATGGAAAGTGCTCGCTACAACAAAAACATAGATATGGATCAACACTTGTAACATGCATTAGTTTATTCCTTTTGTAAAGATGATTCCTGAATGTATTCATGATAGTAGTTACTCGTCAAACGGCGAAGGGAGGTGCATGGCGTAGAATGGAGGAGCCATGACTTTCCTAGCGCATGTGTCGCTTAGCCAGTATAAAGTTACCAATCTCTTTCCATCCCGTAGCACCTGCTGGAACTCATTGAATTTCTGATTTTTGCACAGCACATGCGTCACCTTTGCAGCGTTGTACTCGGACAATATTTCTCCTCCGTAAAACGTGATACATCCTCGCCAATTCGTGATACATTCCAAGGTTTGTGAAGCCCAAAATACACAGCCGATTAGGAATCCATTGGGCGGAGCTAGAAATAATACGTATGCAGCTCTAAGTTTCAGAACAAAAGTGTATTGAAATGCATTTGTTACCTTTAAAGCTGGGCTCATGACCATAAAAGGGAGTTCTGGTGGGTGAGATGGCTACAGGGGAAGATGGCTGAGTGAGGGTACCCCGGGCTGAAGGGCCATAGCTATTAACCTGAATTGTTTTACAGCTGTTAGTTAAGTTGGAAAGGGTTCTTCTCGGATTAACAAGATTTGACTGAGACGTTGGTGCGGGATGTTGAAGGGGTAATTGTTGTGACTGTGAGGAGGAAACTGGAGGGGTTGGTGGTGGACACATCGTATGAGTCGTGGATGTTGAAGTAACCATTGAGCTACTTGTCGTCGTTGTACTCGAGTCAGTCCCTGTATTCCCTTGCAGTCTATTGTTCAGCAAATTCGCCAAAGCTGTTTTTGTCTTGGAGTTTACCACCTGAACCTACCAATCATGTTCTTATCAGATTCTCTAATCCCAACTAAAACCACCTTTACCATTACTCGTCCTCAATAATCTAAAAGGATTCTTTTTCGCCCTCCTAAAATATATACTCATCCCCATATTCTCATTTTCTCATATTCTTAGCAAATATATAAGGGTAGATATCCAAATGTGGAAAGTATCTTGGAAAAATGAAGAAAAAATGCAAATGTTTATGCTTCGGTTATTTTGCAATAGCAAAAAAATCAAACTTTTTATAAAAAAATAAACGCAGAGAAACGGTCAACTCAGAGAAAAAAATGGATTAGGACTAAAAGCTTTTTAAGCAGGTACAAAGTACACTTGCTTGATGGATAATTGAAATTCAAAGTCAGAATGCTGGATGCGGTTTTAGTAATTGTTATTTTATAAAGAGTGTAATATGCTGATGCAGCAAGGTCAAAATTATATTCGGTGGTCACCATCATACACGACACGAGGAGAGAGAATGATGCATTCGCACAACAACGACATCAAGAAGGAAGAGTCTGCTTACATTTTTACATACGATATACGAGCTTATTATTTTTTTTTGAGATTATATTCGTCTTGTGATTAGAGAGATTACTTGGCATTATATAATATAGAGGTAGTCTAAAACAAATGCTGCCTCAAACATGCAAAGCCTACCGCTGTTTTGGAGCAGAATGTTCTGTGGTGCAACCTACTCGATATTTAAGTGACTGCCTTCAGTCGACAAGGATGACACACAGGGAAGCGATTAAACTAACTAACGCTGGCAACTACGTAATAATACTGCATGTAATTTATGTTCCTACTGCAAACTATGAAAATCAACTCTGGAGGTGTGGCGTCAAAAATAGGAAAACGAACGCAAGAGGTCAAGATAGCGCAAAAGTACTCATCTCACGACACGACAAAACTAGTGAAAATATTCAAGATTCTACAATCGTATAAAAAAACTCTATAGAAATAAAAGGTAGTACAAAAGGGACTAGTTCATTCAAGCTGTCACAAGCCTCACAAGCTGTACAAGAGTACTCCTACCATACCAGGTTATAGTGAGGTGGGCTAGTATAAATAGTAAAGTTGTCAAACAGTGAGTAAAAACACGGGAAAAGGAGTAATACAAATTGGGATGCAAACAAATGTTAATGTAACGTGGGATTAATCAAAACCTTGTCACGAATCACAAATCTAAACTCAAATCTTACGAAAGACGAAGCATTCGGCGTTCCTGGTGGAACAGGAGATGACTGGGTCACTGGTGACGGCTGACGAGTAGTCCAAACCGGCTGACCTGGACTACTCCTCTGCTGATCTGGTGACGACTGCATTCTCGGAGGGAATTGTGTCGTATGAGTAGGACTTGCTAGACGCTGTGGTGCAGGACCAGGTACCCATTGACTTCCACTTGGAGTTTGCCCCGGAGACTGTTGGGGTCCTTGCAGAATTGCTACCTTATGTGGCTGCGGCTGACCAGGTGTTCCAGGTGGGCCTTGTTGTTGATGCTGCTGTAAAATTATTTGGTGTTGAGGGAACCGGGTTTGTTGCTGCCCTGGCACTGGCTGATGTTGGACTAGCACATGTTGCACGTTAATCCTTTGCTGCTGACTATGCTGACCCACTTGAGGTGTGAATACCTGCTGGGTGCGGACTATTGTTCCGGTTGGTGTTCCAGGTGGTTGTTGATTCGAAATCAGAGGATGAGTCGGGGAACGGGTTTGTAAAGACTGTAATGGACTTGGTGGAGGAAATTTGGCCCCTGATGATGGTGATTGGGGGCTCATCTTTTGGCTATTTTGTTGATTTAATAAAGCTTGGTTAGACATCATCATATGCTGATTAGCATTTGGAGGGGGAACAGGTGCGCCAGGCATTTGTCCTCCCGGAGTTCCTGGTGCCAACTGCGGACTGCCAGATTGAGATAGTGGTGACGGGGAGGGTTGTGATATCAACGCTGGACTACCCTGGGGAAGCGGCATTTGTTTATCAGACACTGGAATAGGCGACTGTGGTGTCTGCAAAATTTGTTGTACTTGTTGCTGCTGCTGCTGTTGTTGTTGTTGTTGTTGTAGTACTTGTTGCTGCTGTTGTTGTTGTTGCTGTTGTTGTTGTTGTTGTTGTTGTTGCTGCTGTTGCTGCTGTTGTTGCACAAGTATTGTTTGACTTGGAGGTCCATGAATGTGTTGCACCCCTCCTGCAACCTGCTGAACTCCTCCAGGTGAAGGCACTTGCACATTTTGACCTTGCGACTGAAGGGCATTTTGCTGATTCAGCTGCTGCTGTCTCAACATCATTTCCTTTCGCAACTGATCCTCTCGATGTCTTTGCGCTAATTTTTGAATTAACAAGGAACGTTGCTGTTGGTCCATTTGGTTCCACTTAGCCTTTATATTAGGATCCATCTGAATCTGTCTGAAAATTTCCAGCTGTTGCTGTTGACTCCATTGATGAGTTTGAGGTCGAGGCGGCGCCCCAGCTTGGAAAGGCACCTTTTGACCAATCTGACCCTGTTGTAGTACTTGCTGCGGCGGGCCAACTCCTGGTGATCCTGGATGACGGGGTTGGCCCATTCTAGGTGGAGGTGGATTCATATGAGTAAACTGTTGTCCTTGGTGGATGACAACATTGTAATGCTGAGATCCCTGGATTTGCTGTCCGGTTGTAGGCCCAAGTTCTTGAAACTGCTTAGCTTGCAGTTGCTGAGGGGAAAGAATTGGCTGAAGGGTGGTAGTTGTAGGAATCTTAAGAGGATTGTTACCTGCCGCAACGAGATTATGCACCAACTGCCGTGGCTTACCCCCCTGTGGCTGACCCCCTAAAGGAATCCCCCCCTGCGGTTTTCCACCATGTGACTGAACGCCTGGTTGCATCACTTGCATTTGCTGGTTTGATTGCTGCAGCTGCTGTTGCTGTTGAGGCGAAATTATAGGAATGACCGGTGACTGGGGTTGCAACTGACTGAACAACCTTCCTTTTATGGGTGGTTGCTGTAAAGATAATTGAGGATGCATTTGTTGCTGATTAAACATGACCTGCTGTTGCGGTTGCTGCTGCTGTTGGTTTGGATTGGGTCCAGGAGCTTGCTGACCTGGTTGATATTGCGGTTTCTGAGGAACTCCCATCACGACCTGAAGGCGATTTTGAGGCTGCAAGATTTGAAAGTGCACTTGCTGAGACTGCTGCTGCTGGGGTTGTTGTTGACCTTGTTGGAGTGTTTGAGGGGGTCCCATTCCCCCTTGAATTTGCATTTGTTGCATCTGCTGCAGAGAGGAATTAGGCACGGATTGCATCAACTGCTGCGGAGGAGTCTTTGCCTGAGGGGGTAAAGCAAACCAGGCATTATCTGCATCGATTGAGAAGTCACTGGCAGAGGAGACTTTTGTGATTGCATCAACTGCAAACCCCCTTGTTGATTCGGATGGCCCTGCTGCTGATTATTTTGCTGGAGCTGGAGAGCATGTCCAGACATCTGAAGCTGATGCGGATGAGGTACCATTGGTTGTTGCAGTTGTTGACTATGCTGAAATTGCATCCCCTGTTGTTGTTGCTGCTGCTGTGGGTGTAATATCATTCCTTGATGCTGCTGCAACTGACCTTGTGGGTTCTGTACGTTGGATTGCTGTGACATACCTGTAAAAATGGAACAAATAATCTGTCGTATATCTCAAAAAATTCTGAACGTGCTAAAATAAATGAAATGATTACCTTGTAGTTGCTGTTGTTGAATTAAAATTTGATGACCCTGTTGAGACGACGGTCTTATCTGCATGGTACCTTGTTGCTGCTGAAGGACCTGCTGGTGCCCTGGGAGTCCGGCTTGGTTAGGGGGATGCGGAACTCCCTGTTGTTGTGACACATGAGATAAATGCTGGAGTGGTGCCTGAAGTTGTAAAGACTGCGGATGAGTATTTGGTAAAGACATGCTTTGCTGCAACTGCTGATGCATTGACACTTGTGGCTGGAGTTGGTTTTGCAAAACCGACTGCTGATGCTGAGGCTGTGACACATTCGAATGAAGTTGCTGCAAATGCAGCTGCTGTTGCAGTTGTAAATTGGATTGAGGTTGTTGCGGAAGAGATATCACTTGCGACTGCATCCCATGCGGGCCCTGACTCGGTTGTGACAATGCCGCCTGCAGCTGGGTTGGCTGCTGTTGTTGGTGTTGTTGTATCTGTTGCTGCATAAAAGTCTGTTGTTGTGGAATTTGAGGATTCAACTGTGCATGCAATTGGTTTGGGTGTTGTTGCAAGTTCATCTGCTGTTGCTGCATCTGAGGTTGCGACTGCTGCAACTGACCAGGTTGTTGTTGCTGTTGCTGCTGCTGCTGTAGCGACTGCTGCAATTGGAGCCCTGGTTGCTGAAGTGATTGCTGTTGCATTTGGACGCCTGGTTGTTGTTGTTGTTGAAGTGTTTGCTGCAATTGGACGCCTGGTTGTTGTTGCTGAAGTGATTGCTGCAGTTGGACGCCTGGTTGCTGTTGCTGAAGTGATTGCTGCAGCTGGACACCTGGTTGTTGAAGTGATTGCTGCAGCTGGACACCTGGTTGTTGAAGTGATTGCTGCAATTGGACCCCTGGTTGTTGAAGTGATTGCGGCAATTGAACACCTGGTTGCTGAAGTGATTGCGGCAATTGAACACCTGGTTGCTGAAGTGATTGCGGCAATTGAACACCTGGTTGCTGAATTGATTGCTGCAGCTGGGCTCCTGGTTGCTGAAGTGGTGCTCCTGGTTGTTGAATTGTTTGCTGCAATTGGGCACCTGGTTGCTGAAGTGTTGCTCCTGGTTGTTGAAGTGACTGCTGCTGTTGTTGTTGAAGTTGTTGTGTTTGCTGCAGTTGTACCGTTTGTTGCTGTTGGAGCTGACTTTGCTGTTGGGTTGGCTGTTGCTGTGGTATTTGGCTCTGCTGCAACTGAGCTGATTGTTGTGGTTGATTCAACGGCTGCAACTGTGGCATCTGGGGAAGCTGTTGAAGCTGCAGCTTGACTGCAGACTGTTGTGTTTGATTTTTCGGCTGACTTTGGCTGGACGGTAACTGCGACAACTGCTGATGTAACTGGTTTGTAGGAGCCTGCTGTAGCGAAACTGGAACAGGCAGCTGAGGTAGTTGGTTCAACTGAACTTGTTTCTGTGGTTGCTGGGCGGGAGCTTTCGTCGACAAGGGCGGCTGTACTGTCGAAGTTGGTGGAGGAGGTGGTATCTCCGGTGGTTTGGATTGCACCTGTTTTGTTAGTGGAGTATTAACCATCAATGGTCGATGGGCCCTTACTTGCGGTGTAATCGTTTGTGGTTGCTTTTGCTGGATAACTAACGGTTGCTGGACTGGCTGTCGAATGGCAACGCCTCTGCCGCGGGGACCATTCGGTGGTTGACTAGTGGATAACAACTGCCCATGCAAAATAGTCTGAGTCATTGTTTGAGGAGCTGGATGTCTGGCACTTCCGACTGGCACTTGAGAAACTTTAGTTTGTCGAATTGTCGCAGTTGTGGTCTTAGTTGCAAAAACAGGTGTTTCTGTTTTGATTTGTGACAGCTTAGCTAGATGAGGTTGACTCTTGGTTGATTCAGGCTTCTTTAAAAACTGCGGGTCATATTTGAGTTCGTCGAGTACACCATTGTGTTTAATACAATCAGTTATCCAGTCGCAGCAAACTACTTTAACACCAAGCTTCTTTGCTATTTGATATTTTGCTCGGTCGCAAGTGTTTGTTATCAAGTGGGTGCACTCTGTCACTTTTTGATCTTTATCAGAAAGCTGTCGCAAGAAAACCCCTCCATGGTAAGTGATAGCAGCCCAAACGTTATTTAGATCAACATCTTTTATTCCACTCGAAGTGGCACGAACCGATTGAAAAATCCTTTTGCCATGAGCTTCAAAGCCATGAGAACTATTCAAAACAAATATTTCTATTACAGTCAACAATAAATCCCACTTATCTGACATCACGACTACATTATGCATTTTGAGTAAACTTACGAAAGAAGCTTTCCAGCTTTCGCGCAGTGAACAACCCATCGCGACTGTAAAACAGGGAGATCATACACCTCCGACGCTTCAGCTATCTTCAGATCGTCAGCTCCATCACCCACGATCAAATGGGTGGTTGATATTGTTGTGTAGGCCAAGCGTTTTGCACCTCCATTGTCCAGCAAGTCCGTTATCTGTTCCAATGTAAATGAATAAGTTTACTCGAACAGTTCAGCAAACGATGGAAATGACACTTGAATTGAATAACAAAAATTACCTTTTTATCCACATTTCCTTCGACACAGTACTTCACCTCCCCAAATATTTTGGGAGGGTTTCGTACAAAAGGCTCGTCTAATGGAAATGGAACCCTATCCATTTTATCTGAGAACAAATAGATGATAGATTAGCACAGTTTTATACAGTATTATTTATCATACATTCGAAAGCTATGATTAAAGGTAATCTGAAATCAACTAGTATAGTTTGAGGGAGTATACAATCCGATCCTTATTGTGAAAATTGAGTAGTAAAAATAAAACGTTTAAAGTTACGATGAAAATTGAGGATTGATCAAGCCGGTTGTATGTAACATATAGGGCACAGGTAGGTAGGCTGTGTCAACAGTAAAGCTCAAGTACGCACACCATATCATATGATACAAGTCCAAAAGTCCTTCACATGTGACAAATGACATGTGATTGGATATGTAACTTGTAAACCCTACAAACTTTAACCCACCACGACTGACGACACCAACAACATAAAAAATCTTGCATTGATAATCGTACACACATTACTGACAACTGAGCACCTCCCTTAACAATACATACTATGTTAATCCATACAACCCATCTTTCCATTCATCTTCCTTGATACACTCGTCACCCTAAATCTTCAATCCAATAATGAATAATCAGCAATTGTTTTAATTCCACATCAATCCACTCAATTTTCACGTGAACTGATCAGATCCTCCTATACAATATAGCTGAATTTACTAAAAAAAAATCACTTACTGCTAATACACTTAATTTTGCAAACAATAAAAACCCAACTCCTTCATCCTTGGCGGATTGTTGATTGTCAATCAACGATAAGGATTTAATCCTTAATCCAAACTGGCAGTTACATGTTGCTACTGCTTACTCTACATGTTTTGTTATAAAGATAATAGAGCTAGATGGTGATTAGCATGAAGGGAAAGGGAAAATAAAATAAAATAAAAAATTGTGCTAATTACAAATTAATTAAGTACATATGTAAATATATTTATTATGAGGCGGCGACAGGCCAGGAGAAGAAGGCACACAACAACAACTCTCGAAAATACAGCAAGTTTTTAAGTAGCTACATACTTATAAGTACTTATGTGTGTACTGTGTACACATTGGTAGCTCCACAGTTGCTCTTTTGCATTGTCTTGTCCAGAGGAAAAGTCTGAAAAAACAAAGCTTTAAGATATCCCGCCGCTAATCCCCTGTCGCACGAAATAACATCTCAATTGTGTATCCGTCCAAATTGCTATGTTGGATTTGGCTAATCTCATGATGATGAGTCTCATCTCATCTCTGTTCTGCTTTGTTGGATGCTGCTTAGCTGCTTCTCCCTATTTCCTCCACGCTGGGGATTTCCTTCTTTCAACTGTTGACCTGCTATGACGCTGCCCGGAAAGAGGGGACGGACACTTGGTCTTCCTCTCCCTTCCAGTTTCCGCCATCTTTCGCTTCATCACTGATAATCAATAATGACCACTGACCATGGAATATCAAAATTAACGGTAGTCGTATCTTCAGTAAATTTTAAATTTTCCATTATTTTCGATTAATAAAAGTTATTTTCTTTTTTAGTTGTTGTTTAAAATTTAAGTAAGGGTCAGCTTTAACAAATTATAAAATATATTTAAATATTTTCAATAACACCAATACTTTCAAATGAATTTCTTGAGGAACCCTTGCAATTTTATGTGCATAAAGTTTCTTTATAAAAAATTAACTTCTCCACTAGCCTGTTGAAAATGAAGGGAAAAATAAAATGATGGCTCTATTTATACAAGTGGAGAGCTCGTTCCCGTTTTTATTGCCTCATAAAAATGGATATTTGGCACTTCTCCAATGTCATTCCAGGAACTGGATGACACATTGTCTTTCATCAATTGTTGATTCTCTCTTTCATTCCTTTCTTGCAAGAGTCAAGAGTCTCGAACTTACAACGTCATTGTAAATTTGTTTTACTCGTATACCGTCAACATTTTATTTTAAAATCCTATAGAGTTAGATGTGATTCGTGAGATGGGTGATAGGATGCAGGAGAATAGTTAAATCAAGTTACAAGTTAGAGTTAAATGACTTATAGGTTAGTTAGGATTTTTTCTTTTTAGAATTGCTCCATCAAGGTATTTAAAAGGGGGATTTGTTAATTGGTTAATAATATTTTCATTTCGAAAGCCAGTCACTATTATAGTATATAAATAAATGTACAGAAAATCTCATGCATTCACAATTAATAATTTGACTGCTCACTCCAGCCCTTAATAATGTGTTATTATTGGTTATTGTATTTTACAGAACGAACCGAATCGCGAGTGGCCATCCATCATCCATTTTAATTACTTCACTACACCAAGACCAAGTCAAATGCTACTACGAATGGATGACAACTAAATGGCTTTTAACCTGGAACGGATTTCATAGCTTTGGACCTGAAACGGATGTGGATGGCGTTGTACTTGCAAGTAAAATTGCAATATATTGATGCTGTGCACTGCACTATACGGTCATAGCATCATCGTTTTTCTTGACAAGTAGAACGCCATCGTTGTCTGTGCATGCTACAAATGCTATAGAACTGAGTGAGGAAGCCTGTAACTCCGATTAAGACCAGCAGAATTATACTTGGGGCAGCTCTTGGGTATTGGGGTCAATCACGAATTCCGTTATCATTCAAGAACAATAACAACGTCCGGTATCAATAAATTAACCCATATGTGTAAGTCTCAACTCATTGTAAAGAGTGTATTCATTAAATGTTGGAGATGCGCGTTGTTTTAGCTATCCATACTGGTTAAAAGTGCGTTGAACTTTGTTCACGTGCTCACTGCCATATTACTCATTATTCAGTCCATCCGAATTGCATCAAAATGTCATGATTTAATGCAGAATCGGTTCTTATATATTGCCTATCTATACAGGATGACACGCAGCCGTCACGTCACCCGGCATCCCCCATCTCATGTTGCGTTCAACACATCACTACAGACTTCATTTTTTTCTGCAGCCCAGAAAACTGAAAACAGGTTTGATTGAATATATTATCTTGTTGGATAAGAACAAGAACATCTTTGCTTTTCATGCTTTTGCGTCGTTCTGCTTGAAGTTATAGCACTGGTTCAAGTACTGGTACGATTTGAGAAGTCATTCACAACGGTTTGTCTGTTTGTCTACTTTTCAGCTCCAGAAGAATGCCCACCAACGTACAATACGAATCACATCATCGTTCGTAGGGTTTGTTTCTCAATGAAGGTCATTTGATGAAGGATAGGTTTCAGTCTGAAGACGAGTAGGCAATCGCATATACCTTATCAATGTGCCCCTGCTTTGTGCAATAGTTAGTTTATACCTATTATGTCAGAAACACAGATTTAAAAGCTAGGTTTAGGCGAACTAGATTTTTTTGCGCTACGTACTGCATAATCTTAAATCTTTTTAAATGCGAGTTTAAACGGTGCAATACGGTCATCAATCTTTCTAATCTTGCCATATCAGCGTCATTCACTTAGGTATCTCAGAATTTAAGTAATTGAGCTTGCTAGCTATAAAATTGGGTTTAGGTTATTTATTTTACAATTTTATCTTTGAAAGTAAAGTCGCTCATTTAATTCAAACAGACAATTTTATTTATATTCGAAATTAAACGTCAATTACATCAAAACGAATTTGACTTTGAAAACCATTTTCTTCACAAACCTGTAGAAGTAAAAATATTAAAAATTAAGCAACTATGAAATGCTAGCTCTATTTATATTAGTTGCAAATGCTCGTCCGACGACGACCCTCATAAAAATCGATTTGTCCCATTTTCTGGCAACTACGAGAGACCTGACACGAATCTACGAATGACCCAACTGACCGTCCGACCACACCCCCCTGGTCGAGTCGATCGACCCGACCGACCGACTGTCGGGAAT
>JAHZNA010004662.1:0-41505 GCA_027743935.1 Sinodicranocentrus sp. ZH6 | reverse complement strand
TTTTTTTTGTGAAATTATTATATTCCGGGGGAAAGTAACTTTTTACCGACGACAACATTTTAAAAATAGACAGACAGAAAATAAAAATATGTAGACATACAATTTTCTCCAGACGGTGTCCGGTAAATGTATTCGGGGAAAAACAGATCGTGTAAGATCAAATAAATAGCATAAACATACCTTATATTTACAGGCAAAATAAATAACATAAACGTGATGGTCACATGCTTTAGTTGGCAGTGTAATCGCCATTCATTTTGTTTCACAGCGTCGGAAATCTCAGCGGATTTTTACTCATGACAGACTTGCAGTTTCGCTTTCAAAGTTTTCTATCTTCCATTTTAAAGTTTAAAAGACGGAGTTACTTATTGTTATTAATTATTACGCTCCCAGCGCAAAACACGTGAATTCAAACTACCAGAGTCAGAGTAAAACATCCTGCTCCGACTGGAATTTTTGAATTTTGGCATTTTTAAATTTTGCTTCTGCTTTAAAAATCTAAAACTATTCATACCAATGAAGAAATCAATAGATATTCAACTTCTTTATTATTGGAGGAACAAAAAATGTTTCTGATCGTGAATGGATTAGGGTCATTACCCGAGGAAATATAAAATTTAAATGCTGATAATCTTAAACTAGCATGTATGGCAGAGTTGCATTTTAGGGTCTCTGGTTCGAATCTCTGAGTTTTTGCGCTTTAATTTGTTGATGATGAAGCTATTTTTGATTCCCATAACAATACTGTGAAAAAAGACTTCTGCTCTGTGAACTTAAATCATTGGAAACCGGCATTATATGCAAGTTATGGATTACTGATTAAAAAAATATTTTGTCGGGAAGCAATTGATCCTATTTATCGGTTAAATTACCTTAATCCGCAGAAAATACCCTTTTATCCGGAAATAATTTTCATTCCTATTTTATTCACATAGATATACAAAAATCTGAGAGGAAGCGAATCCCCGAAAAGAAAAGAATTCTGTGTGTGTGTGTATGTGTGTGAATGCGCGAGTGGTTTTTATCAATGCTTTCCCTTTTTCTTCTCCCAATAACACATAAGTTTCCCATGTTATGATTATTAGTATTGCTCTGTGTGTGTTTGACTTGTTTTCCGTACATTTTCGAGTAGACACAAGAACTTAAGTTGCGGATAAGTTAGTGCTATATGGGCTTATACTAGGCATATGTGAGAGGTTTCATCCACCCCAGAAAAAAACTTTCGATCAGTATGCGGACAAATAATGCAGGTTTTACCTATCTTTCTCCCATATCTGTAAGTTAAAGGATTTTTGCTTGTCACTTTACATCCTTACTTTTCCTCTTCTTGTAACAGGGCTTCTTTTTTATTTACCCGTTGGGTTTAGTTGGATTCTTGAAATCCTGAAATGAGAATTTACACGACCCACACAGATTCAATTGGTAAAATTAGAGATGCCATAGTACTCCGCCTAGAGCAAAACTATTCTTTTGGTGCCTCTTTAAGGGAGATCCAAGTTCATTGTACTCATAAAAATAGCAAATCACACATAACATGTTGATGGCAATCGTCAATAAAATTAGGGTGGTGCTCTTTCTTTCATTTAGATCAGTCAATTCAATTCGGCAAAGTCGCTCATGACTGCTTTGGTTTGTGCAGAAAGGTTTGATTAGGAATGACACATGTTGGCTTCACTGCTGATACCTCGAAGGGAGTCCAAACAAAAAATTACGCAATCATAAATCACCCCCAAAGAATTCTTGAAATGATGCAGTGGAAAATGCTAATGAAAAGAAGAATAAAAAATATCCATTGAAATACTCTTGCAGCCTCTTGTTAAGAAATGTATTTGCATAATATGGATGTAAACCATAGGGAAATTTCTTTTGCAATATATTATCACACATTCAAGCATGCCAGGCACTTTTGAAATCCTAAAGAAGTGAATCAAGAATTGTTTTTTCTCCTTCAAATCCATGCAAATTACATCTAAAGACGCTGTCCATGCCCATTTAATAGTGCACCAACTTCATTTCTATTTCAAGCCGCGTGGTACACCCAAGTGAGTGATGCAGTTGCTTCTGATGCAGGGGGAAATCACGTTCATACAAGTATTTGTAGACTAAGAAAATGTCATCAGGGATGATTTTTACGAGAGTAATATAAACCACAAATAGGTGTTAAAATCTCGTTAAATGGTTGATTACTTTCAAGTAGGAAACCGCCTAGGATCTGAAGACTAGTTGAGAATACGGGTTTCCCTTGTCCGAAACCTCCTTCTCATTCCACGGCCGTCTTTTTGCCCATTATACTTCAACACTCAACTCACATTAAGAAAGTTTTCGCTGGGAGCAAAAGGGTGTACTTGAAAATGCTGAGGCTGTAAACAGCAGTAAATACATAACTCCACATTCAAGATGCTCCACGCTCATGATTGCCATTTCACGCTTGTTTTCCTCAAGTCAACTTAACTTTATGGATCTCAGGAAATGACTTTAAAAGAGGGTCATAAATTCCAACGAATAAGTTGTACATGTGGGGACACTGAGACAAGTAATGGCTTGAATAATTTCTCTGCGGATTATGCCAGTACTATATATTTTATGTTTTTGTATGTATGTTTGTCGATGTGAGTATTAATCTCTTCAAGTTTACGGGACGAGGCAACCTTCACTCAACCATTTTCAGGTGGTATCAGGAGGGTGCACCTCATAGTTAGTCTGATGAAAGGAATGATTATTTTCAACCATGAGATTTACACGGATTTTGATCCTTACGTGCGGTTTGTTTTTACCAACATAGCTTATCTCGCCCTAATCGACATGCATGATCTGTCTTGCTTTCAATCTGATGATAAATCAACATGTTGATTGACAAGAACGTTGCAATGTTGTGAATTACTTGGGAGTTGGAGCACATCAGTCTATGCCTTAGACAGATTAGCGAGATGGAACAAGTGTGATTAGTTGTGTTGTGGCTTTGGCACTCCATCCCTTTGTATTTTTAGTCCTGGTAAACTAACTTTCTGGTGCAAAATACCAGTAACATTCGCAACAACTTTTTGTATACACGAATCCTTTGAAAAGCTAGAGAAAACGAATTAGCAATTAGGAAAACAACAAAGTTAAAACTTATTTTTGTCATTCATTCGGGCAATTAGCCGGATATTATGTTTCGACGTCACGAGTCACGACATTCTTTCCAATTATATCGTTTCATTAGGCTAACAGGAATGGAGTGTTGTTTCGGATGCGAGTACAATAGCTTGTAAAAAATGTCAGCTACTCATGTAATACTTCACTATTCAAGCTAAACCTGGTCTCCTAATAGGAAGTAGGAATCTGCGAGATTGGCTGATAGGAGAGTAATGATTTCCCCATAAAAACTTTTAAAACAATAGTCACTCAAAATCCCTATTAATACACCTACCTGGTACAATTTTATTGAGTAACCAGCCAGCTCATCATGTTGCATTGTGAGAGAGAATACATATATATGCACAACAAGAGATAGAAACACAGAATTGTATAAAACCATTGAGGATAACGATGCATAGTTTAGATGATATCTTGTGAATAGCAGCATGAGGCTTGCTATTCTCTTCATTTCCATTCATAAATCACACTGTTCAGTTTTATAGAAAAGTTTGCAAAGCATGATTTTTTATATGTTATAAATCAGTGAGAAAAGTTATGCAAGAGTTGAATTATGAAAATGCTGAAAGCTCTAATACTTCCCGTTGTCCTTTTGCACGAGATAAGGATCCCAGCTTACCTGTAACACAGGTGGTAGATGAGGAGCACGGGGAGGAAACAAGATTTAACATCTATTGACCATTCACACTAATATTTCGAGTGGTTATCGCATCTCTCTCATTCGACAACATCACGCAGCCTTAAAATGTGATGGGGCTGCTAGTGTTTCGCAATTTATTATAAAATATCCATATCCTCTTTTGAGGTTTACGAGTGAAATAAAGTTTTTTCAAGTCAACACGGGCCAACATGTCAAAAGTCATTCAAGAGATATATAGTCTATTATAAAACTTTAGTGCACCATTATCTCATTATTTTATATGGGGATGAGTTTTAGAAAAAAATATTATTTTCAAAATAATCCTCGCAGAGACCTTTATTCCTAAAATTAAATGGCCATCTGAATGCTAATCCTTGTAATGATTACTGGTCTTTCAGCACAGGAAATTGCTGGATACCATGAGTAAATGGGAACGGCAGTAAAGACCCGAAATATTTTATTTGCAGCTGACACCAACACGCCAGAAAGTTCTGGCGCATATAACCTTAACAAAATAAATCATTCTCTATTCATTGTGTGTTAACGCAAGTTTGCATGTGTGTTCTCCACTTGCTTCTATTTTGCTCTAGTAACATGGTTTTCTCTCCCAAGAGGAGAATGAATTGCAAGTGGAAACTACCTACACATATCATCCGACTGTGGTAGCAGATGCTTACGTGTCTGCTGGAGGAAAGGAAACTCTGAGAACCCTTGGAAAGCTCGGATTTTAATGGAAATAGGTACTGTATTTACACTAGACTGCATCTCTATCTGACTCTCACATACACGGAGAAAAATATAAGCGTTTGAGTATTTAGGCTGGTGAGAGATGGCAACGTCTTCAAAGACGTTGACGTTGAGCAGCCAAAGCCAAGCTGACAGCTAACATGCTCGCTTGTAAAGATTATGATTTAATATTGAATAATGCCCTGCAGAGTATAAATCGTCAATGTGTAAAAATTGATGGAACACCATTATTGGGATACTTATAATCCCTGGAAATGTGTCACACAAGAGGCTTGGAAAGAAAAGAGGGCTAACCTTTTTCACCTGTTTTCTATGTAGTTCCTTCAAAGGACTTTTATACAATTTCCTCTTCCCATCAGGGCCAATCCTTTGGATTCCGTTTGAAGTCGAGTTATCAAAAGGTAGTGGTGGTGATGGTAAAGGGATAAAATTATTCTCGATAATATTTCTATTGAAAGCAGGAGAACTTTTTAAGATAAAAGAAGTCCTGAGCTGACAACCGTGAGACAAAAATAGCTAATGTAACGTGGGCATATATATATATGTATGTATATATATAGTGCTAAAGTCATTTATAAATATTTACAGTGATGAAATCCATTTTGAATTTCTAATTATAAGTGAGAGTTTTATTCACTAAAAAATTCATCTCCTTTTCTGCTTTCTTTTCCCATGTAACATCCTGCAAGGAAGGAGCAAAATTCATATATGAAAAAAAAATCTTCTTTGCAGGAGGTTTTCCTAAAAATCAAAACAAATCAGGAAGACATCTTCAGCAAACCCACTCCTCTTGATATGTTTCCGCTCGTTGGATAAGGGGCATGTTTAATCACTTTTCAGATATCGCATCCATCCAAGTTTTAAAAGAGTCAAACATGTCTTTATAACAAATTTACATTTACGAATATTTATCAGCATTCATAAAACCTTTTTTTACGAGTATGCACTGCACACACATGCGTGATGTTTGCCATGTTTGAAGAGATATGTCATGCAAAATGAAGCTCTTTTTACACACTCAACTCCCAAAATGAATACTAACGTTCAGTTATAACGACAACGATAACTTGAAAAGTACAAAGAGGAATATAATTGCATAGGATATTTTTTCCTCTCTTAACATCTCTGCTGAGGTACATGACTTTAATAATATATGTGAGCATTGAGGCAAGTGACGTGATGTATGAATATGATATAATGACCTTAGGTTCAACTTGCAAAGTCACCATAGACCCTCTCTACATGTCCCTTCAAACTTGTTCACTTTTTATGAATAAACATTAATAGGACTTCAGGTGCAGCAGTCGACAAACTGTCATTATTTCGACTACAAAGTCACACTGCGATTACTTTCAGTTGCAAAAATAAAATGGGATGGGAGGGAAGGTTGAAGATGTGCTTGAAAGAGATGAGTCTGATAATGATCCCACATTGCGGAATCTGGATGCGTGCGTGTGACTATGTGCATGTGAGCACACACGGGATTCCTCTAAATACTCTTAATAAACTGTTATAATGTTATGTTAAACTCTTCTTCCGGTGTGAGGATAAGAGTTGCATTACGAAAGTCACTTGCTCTTTTTCCCCAGCTTGATACACACACAAATTCACCTATTTATTTATACGTGTACGATTAACCTTCAGAAAAATTTTGGGCTGGGACTACTCGCTCACTGAACGCATGCACACTCACCCAAAACAAACATTGTGGATTTCTCTCTATCCCAATTGAGAGGAAATGTGAAGAATAAAAAAATCTTATTCTCGGCAATACCCCCATTACGCAAAAGTCTTTTCAATGGGAACACATGTATACAAAGTGAGTTAATTACGAAAAACGTGAAGTGCTAGCCGGTTTGAGAGAGACTGTGTAGTCTTTTTTAGCCCATTCACTCCTTCTTCCATTGCTTTGATTCCATTGAAGCTGACAATGTAACAAGGAATGTAATTTGTACCCACTTATTTATTACACGAAACGAGAACGAAAGAAGAGTATGTATGGCGTACTTGGGTATCAACTCAATGTACGCCACTCTTCGTCTTTTTCTTTGATGCCAGGTTATATGAAGGGAATTCATGATATCCTCGACCGTGAAATAATTAAATTCACTTTCATTCAGCTAAAGAGCTAAATTGCTTGCGTAGCCTTTGCACATATCAAAGAATAATATGATTGAACATGCTAAGGAAAAAGGGGAGAGATGAGAAGATTGGGAAAATAGACAGACAGAAAGTAAGATTTTAGCAAATTAAACTGTCCATTCTATCCAACAGCCTACAAAAATCTTATATAGGACGGGGAATGTGGAGACTAAAGAGTGAAAATATATTAAGATGACGATGACAATGATGACTTGTTGAGGTACTGCCCTTTTGAAAGTTGTAATTTAAAGTTACATCGTTGTCGACTTATCCTCATCAAGTGTGAATGAATGTAAATGAATAGTCATGCAATGCCTACATAGGTCGTCAATTCACTAGTCCTCAGTGTACGAAAAGAAACCGACTTGGAGGATGGATCATAGTGTGTGTAGCTGAATAGAGAAAAAAATTAACTCTAGTCCTGTGGATGTCGCTCAACGTGTGTCTTCATTACGACTTGTACAAAGATTTTTTTAAACGTTTCCTTAATTGAATCGTCAAGCATCAACCTTTATTTTCCCGTCTAGTCCAGAAAGAAACATGCAACATTATTACTCACGTGTGTATGCAATTTTATGGGAAAATCCTTTTCATCACGGAAAACCGTCATCATAAGAGCTAGAGAGTCGAATCTTTCTTTCTCTTTCAACACATGTTTCTTGTTAGTCTCGGACCAAGGCAAGTGCTCTTTCCGCAGAGTTGTCTTTTCACTCCGACAACATCTGCAGAAAATTATGTTTCAGTGGATTGAAAACTATCACCTTCTCTCAAGCCTCACGAAAATAATACTGTGCTCTGAGAGAATCGAGCATTTAATCAACTCGAGGAGACCTCCAGGGAGTCTAGAAGAGCTGGATGACTGCTCCCATACATAATATTTCCCAAGACACACATTAAATAACTATGAATGTCTTCCCATGCTAGGCAACCATTCTCAGCTTTTATACAGGCATATATACATATAACATCTATACATATAGAATAGTATTCCTTCATAATGGTATTGCCACACGCTCAGCGTTTTCTATAAAGTTGATTTGTGTGCTATTTGTCAGAAGAGTGTCGTTCGTCTTGATGCAAAAAACACTACTACAGGACGACGGCACAAGTACACACGCGTATATTTGCATGACGATGGCGTGGCTCGTAATTGGATTTAAAGGGAAATCTCAAGTGAATTATGTATGCATGCCAATGTAAAATTAAACACACTGGATAATAAATGCAGCCGGGTGTCATGGCAAGTGTCATCTTGGAGAAGTTTTCGAGGTTCATATTATTTGACCCTGAGTGCGAGAATGAGCCATAAGCATCGAAAAGTGAAGTGAGCGGAGGAGCACAAATGAATTTCCATACCTTTCATCATCATCATCACAAAGTTGAATTCAATATGCACGAGGAATTTTTACTGCATGAATGACTATCCTCGTTGATATTCCCTTGTGCGTAAATAAAATATTAAATTTATTATCGTTCACATGAATGCCGGAATGCCTGCGTGTAAAAAGCGCTTAAAGGAGACATAGTCCAGAGGGAGATGAATACGCAAACCTAATATTTGCATAAGAGCTTCTCATCTCCATTCTCAAAAATGTACACAAGTTAGCACATTTTCTTTCCAGAAAAATCTGCCCAGTTTTTTTCTCTCCCCTTTTTTCAAAGTGGCTCCCACTCCCATCCGAGATATATGTTTTCTTGCATGGCGGTGCAAAAAAACGAGGGAATGAATCCATCAAGAATAGTTACGTTACTGGAGTCTGGACTTATGTCAGTGACTACAGTAGATACTGTATGCACACCATAAAGTCTGCTGTTATCATCTCTAACAATCTTTACAGTATTTTGATGAGATCTTCAATTTGAGCGACATACTACAATCCTACCCTAATTTTACAATTGCACCGTCACAAATGAAGATGGACATCGTGACATGATATAATATAAAAAAGTAAATCACACTAATGGATTCTCATTCAGTTCACTTATGCCCAGAAAGCATAATAATAATGTGTATGTTTTTTGTCTTCATTTTTCATGCATCAAAGATAGCTTCTTCTGTGATGTTTTTTTACTGATTCAAGCATTAAAGCATAGTCGATCTAGATGGATGATGAAAATGTAGCCATGAGTTTAAGCTTTGCCCACACAATTTTTTATCAGAGAAAATATATGTCATCCATATTATGTGTTGAGTGACACGTATTTATTATATTTTCGTTGAGAGTTCATTACACACCCAATATTTCATGGAGTCTCTGAAAAAGCTCCTCCGTAATCTTGCACGCATCTTTCTACTCAATCCCCCTTCAATTCAATGAAATAATTACAATCGCCGTGGATTAGCTAATCACACCTTTTGAATATCTTCATTTTTCTATTGTGTCCCCCACACCATCCTTTCGTATCAATATAATTCATAGGAAACATTACGGGAAGCATATAGGCGAAGCCTACATATATAATAAAAATAATAATAATAATAAGACGTACGTGTGAAGCACTCCTTTCTGCCTACGCAACTATTAAATCTAGCATAATCGTATTTTATGCTTTCAGGCAAGTAAATTAAATTCCACATTTTATCGATCATCAGTTGGATCCATTTGGCTGGAAAGACGTCGCGCGAGACAAGCTAATCTCCTAACCAAATGCGGTCTCGCTGCTCAACAATTTTGGAGAATTTTCTGAACGGTATGAGGTATGATATTATTTTTTCACATTTTCTTTTTTTCCAAGGCATATGTGTAGATTTTTCTTGCATTTCTATGAGCTTGCTTCTTTATTGACTCAATTTTATACTTGGCACTCAAATGACAAGCTAAGTTGGCTCTTTTTTTCCCTATATCATAGCTCCATATTTATACACAAGTATACAAAATGGACATGCTCTACTTACTCATATATGTTTTTGTACGATAATGAAGAAGAGTGTTCTCATAAAGAGCATTTGTTTGTTTAACATTCAAGAATTTCAATCTTCGTGAGTGCGTTGCCAATTCCGTGTTTCGTTTCCTTTCTATCCAGTTGAGCAAGAATGAGAACGCAACTTTCGCATATTTTTTATAATTCTTACTTTGTTCAAACATGGAAAAAAACACGAGGGATGATTCTTCATATCTGGTGAAAAGAAAAATTATAAACGCGCCACTATACAAATCTATTACTCCCTCCGGAGGCCTCCTCGCCCATCTCCATAAAAATCCGTGTGCTATAAACAAAAATAAAAATGTTTCAACAACTAATCGTAAGCACAACACACCAACAACGTGACTTGTGCTGATTTTTTAATTAGCGGTTTACAAATGACTGGCTTGCAATAAACTCATTCAACCAAAGAATGAGAGAACAAAACAAGCACGCATCTCCACATTCACCACACTTACTAAAAGATGAGGAGGAAGTGAAAAAGGTGCAATATTATTCCCTTATAAATAAATATCGGACTGACGGAAGTACCTAGAAAGGTATATACTGTTCACCACATGCGCATCGTCCCATTGTCAGAAATTGCATATAGCAACCCAGACATCATTAAATAGACAATCAATACAAGGATATACATGTGATGATGCCCTTTAACAAGTTTTATGTGACCCTCATAATCCTCCTCTTCAGAAAAAGTCATCTTTAAACTGTACAAGCACAGGGAGATTTTGATACGGGAATAATTCTCCGCTTTGGGATTAGGAGGATGCCGCCGTTGGCTCATTTGTTTACTAAAGATTTTCGATACTTTATATGCTAGTCATTTATATATTTATTCTAAGGAAGCTGTATATGAGTTTTACGTTGAGCCAGTAAAGTGCCGAATATAGACCTATATATTTTTCTCTATAAGCCTCATCCTCATGATTATGATGATGATGGAGTACTAGTTGTTATCAGTTTAGTAGTGTGTTAAAGGGAGTATACCTATGTATGTTTGGAAGACATCAACTTGTGCTTTATCTTGATGATCTACAGCAGCACAAAAAAGATAAGTATTAGTCGTAGCATCAGCATAAATACCGACACAAGAGAAGATGATTATTAGTCACTTGGTCTATTGGGATTATTGAATAGAATAAGTAATAAGGCGCTTTCCTTTCTTCTATTTTTTTACTTTAACTCCTCTTCTCCTCCGCTTTTATGCCTGCTCCATTGAGCAACACAGGCCAGGGTATATCCCCATGGAATAGAAATATGTTATCTGTATCTGTCTAGGAAAAGAGAAGATTCAAAAAAAAGTACGCTTGTATTTCGACTAATCTTTCGACTTCATCTTCATAAATCCGCTGCTGTATATCAATATATCAATAATAACGTTCACCTGTGCACGAGTATGTGCTTTCTGCATTCATAATGGGAATTGGTGGTGGATGTGTGTTAAAGTAAATTTGATCGTATTGAGAAACATCATCGTCGTAGTATCGTATCTCTTCCACTATTCTAATTCAAGCCGCGAGTCCCTGCAGCTGTATGCAAATATTAATCGATGCGTACAAGACAATTGACAAAGCGCTCAGGCTCATCTCGTATAAAAAGCCTGACTGACTGATCCGCACGTTGGATTCCCCCGTCTTTCTCTTTTTCCATTAACCACTACTGTTCTTCGACTAGCACCATTCTTCATTTCGTATTCTAAAGGCTATTACTCATAAAAGAGACTTTTCAAATTTACATACGTGCCGGTATTCGTATTCAATGGGTTCATACTACTCAACATCAACATCCATTTGAACTTTTGTCTCGGCATCATCGTCGGTAAAAAGAAATCTGCATGCGAAATACTATCCCCGGCTGTACTTAGAAGTTAAGCAGTGGTGAAGTGTGCATGAGAGAAAGAAATTGAATAGTAAAACTACAAAGTATTATTTTCGATTGTTGCAAGATCATCATCATAGTCATCATAGTCATCATGAAAAGGGTGATGAGATGGGTTGGGCAGGGCTGGGTTAGTTTCTCTATCCATCCGATAAGTCATTTGATAATGATATGTGGAAACAATTTCCTACGTCCGTCTGTACCTCGTATGTCCACAACAAAATGAGATGAACATATAGTGAATCAAGGAAAAGAAAGACTCTCTATTCATTCCTCTTTTTCTGTATCACATTATTATATACTCAACAATCGGAACACAGTTAGTTACAGTCTAGTGGACAAAGATCTACAGTAAACTTTTCTAAAGACAGAGAAAAAAAATCTCCTTTTTCCTTAATCCTCCTACATACAAGTTGATACATATATGATGATGATGTGCATGCGTAACTGTGTTATTCGCTCATTCTTTTTCCATATACATATATGCTAGCGGACACATTAAGAAAAAAATGCACAGTTCCGCATTGATGATGATGCTACTGATGATTATCCACACAAGTTGCAGGAATCGACGTCAGAAACAAGAATTGCACAAGTGACGATCTTGATGTACGGATCGTTTATATTGGCTACTGCACATGTACTTACCATGGCAAGTTAAAGTTTCGCCTTTTTTATCAGGTGTAGTCTATACTGAGCACACATACATGTCCACACTAGTGTGCACAATCTGCACTCAACTAGAATGAAAAAAGGAAGGAAGGATATGATGATACAACTATAACGTAACGTAATGCAACGGTCTCTGGTCCATTTGAGTAGTTACGTTAGTTCTTATGAAATCATATGACAGTTCCATGCACACACAGGTAACTTTTTTTTGCACGCAAGCAAATATCAAAAGAGTATTCTTCACTATCCCAAAGAGCTGGTTCCCTTATTTTCCCCTGTTCAATGAAAACTTGTAAAACACGGGGAAAAAGTGCTTCGAGTTTTGTGTAACAATGGGGATAGTAATATAGTAACCCATGTAGAGAGATATACAATAAGGGGAAAAGTGTATAAAATAGTGACAATAACGATGACGATGGTGGTTAGTGGTTTTGGGTTGCACCTCCGTGTTTTTGTCAGATACACATTTGAAACCACTCGTTCTCCTCTCTCCAAATTCAGTATCATCATTAGTGTGTAGGTAAAGAGGAGAATGGAGAGGAAAGGCTTTTCATTTTATTTGTGAATTGTTACTTCACGAGAGCTCTTCTTCAGATGTGGTTTAACTCCATGAAAATTGCAATGTTTTTGTCATTCGTTCTGGTCGCGTAGATTCACAACTTCCCATTTAAGATTCTTTCCGTTGTCTTCCTCCTTCCTTTATACCACAAGGCAACCGGCCACTACCACTTATTATGCTATGACCAACATCCCATTTTTTTCTTTTCTCATCCTCTACATTATCCCTCTAGAGATTTTTCATAAATGATGATCATATTATTGTTGTTGTTTGTTGCCAAGTTCATCATTGCATTTTTTCGTTAGCCTCTTTGTTCCTATGCTGGGGTTGCGTTGATGGTGAGGTTTTTTTCTTTTGTGTGTAAGACAAAGCCCACGCTGTGAGAATCATTTCTCTGGTTGCGCATGAATGCAAAAAGAAGAAATGCCTCGTGGGGATTCAACGGCTGCAACATGAGAGATACCATAGCTGCAAAAGATATTCTGGGTATAACATCAGCAAAAAATGATAGGCTGTCGTTTAGTTGAATTAACAATTACAATGAACCACAATTATGAACAATAATTTCATGATAGAGCCATCAATTAAAAGTGAGCCCTTAGGTGAAAGTGGTGTGAGACGAGGTATGAGATATCACGAAATTCAAATATGATATTGACTACATCAACTACCTGCTATAGGTCAAAGTTAGCACTTGAACGAATTTTGAGTGGTTACGTGTGATGTTACATGGTGAGGTACACAATCTCCGAATAAATCTTTTTGTTGCTCAGGCATTGTCACATGGTATACTTTCATGCTGCATTTTATTACTTCATTTCAACCACGACTGAGCAACTGACTCATAAAAGCCATATGTGCAACTTTGCAAAAAAAAAGTTTCGGTAAATTTCCACTCCGTTGTGATTCGCATGTGTGCACAATGTCCAAGTTTTAGTCTTCAATCATGTGATAATGTTATGTTACATTGGGGACCATGTTACATTCATAATATGTGTAATATATGATTAGTTAGACAGGACGGTTAAGATTGAAGATTGTGAGTGAGCCCTAGAAATTAATTCAACCTTGACCAAATCAACCTCATGGATTTTTATCAAGGGTCTCACACTATGTGCGTCAATTACAGTAACAATCAAAGCGATAACATTGATCCAGCCTCAGCCCCTGGCTTACACATGCCAGTAAACGGTATATTCATTCACGAAAAGATAGATTTGATGTACTTGAATTGTTACAGAGAACAATTTAGATACGCATTCTAGGAGAATACTCATGATTGCTTTTGATTAATTCGCTCTTGAATTTTTACACTTGATTTTAATGTGAATGGTGTAGTTTAGCACCAAGCCATTACAGCACATTAGCTATCCTATTGGCACTATCAAGTAGGCAATTGGCATTTTGGTGGTTTCCATCTTGTACTTTACTCTTGCTGTATATGTACATAATGTACTTTTCAGGCCATATTTGTGACACCACCGAGTCTTCAAAGGGAAGCCCACTTCATCAATCATAAATCGAAACATGGTTTGCTTTTCGAGCTCCCCACTTAACTGCTAATTACCAATGTGATATTTTATCAAATTGACCTGAAGGAACGTCAAAGATCATTTTCTTCATTTTATCTCCTCTCCCTGCAAGAAACCAGTAGAGTACGCAACCAAAAAATTCTTGCCACTGCTTAACTGAACGCACTGTTTTTTTTCTCGCTTCTGACATTAGCCACACCACATCCGAAACATAATTTGGTAATAACTGTTTAGTGACGAAACCTTTTTTCCTACAGTAATGGTTCACCCTACCAATAATTTTTTTCAGTCCCTTTAAGAGCCTCTTAATGAAAGTCAGAGAATATGTTAATTTTCATCCTTCTCTGAGGTTACCTTTCTGAGGGTTAATACACATGGTGTGTGGCTGCATATGAGCTAGACCGGGAAGATGTAATCAATTTTCCTGCGGCGATGTATGAAAAAAATCTGTGGCCCGTTGTGATGCAAATATTATTTTTCATTGTATTTACATTATTATGCATTTCGTGTTATGTAACTTGATTATATCATTAACATATTGTGGCTCTGTGGGTCTACTACAGCCTTGTTCGTTTCTGTCTTGTTGCATAAAAAATGCGAAATATCCGTTAACACATGCACATCAAGTGAACATACAGGAATGCAATGCAATCCGGCTATCCCATGTGAGCAAAGTGCATATTATCCTCTTAAGTGCATGTGTGTGAGTGAGATGAGAGAGGAGTAGCTAGCATCATCATGATCATCTTTTTTTGTGTCATGTTAGGTTGTGAAGACTATTATTTGACATTACTACTAAAATTGCTAGTTCGGAGTCCACATTTACATGATGGCAGTCTCTGAGCGAGGACTAAAACTGAAAACCTTTGTAGAGATCTTTCTAAGCAAAAAGTTGACATAATGGTGTTATGGTCAGTTCGTCAGTTCTTTACGAAGAATTGTCACGAATATCAAGTGTTACTTCCTGCATGTGCGCTACAGCTTCGTCTCTTTACAATGGTTTTAGATTTGGTTGCAAACAAAGACTACTTAATACTTACAATTTCAATGCATATTTTACATTGTTACAAATTACAATCCATTTAAAGGGATGAGTGGATCCGGTATGCAGAGGAAGTTGGAATTTCAGTTCGTTTATGTAACTATGCAAAATGAGGGAATTATGTAAAGAGGGCTCCTCCGCTTTTCACAAAAACAACGTACAAACATTTTGACTCAATAATTGTTCTGTACGAAGAGTAAACTGTGCACATTTATTTCTCTTTAATGGAAAAGGTCACCTTTTAGCTGCAAAAACTTGAATCCGCTCATTTTAATTGTCAATCGCCAAGATACAGTAATACGATAACATCCAAATTTCTCCTACTCGCATCAGTCCTAACGGCCCTTTTCAACCATTTACTTGATATACTGACAAACCTAGAAAATTCAAAGTGCCGATAAAAATGCCATTGCTAGTTTTGAGACAATAGGATAAAAAGATCGATTGAATGTTAGTCTTTTTTATTTATTTTTTTTAAAAAAGGGCTCATCTCTTACAGTCTAAATCCTCCCGACGTCCCGTACATTTGGCTTCATTTAATAAAAAAGTTCTCGCAGGAAAGCATGCATGGCATGCATCCGTGTGAAGATTGAGATGGGCAAGTGTGCATGTGAAACTTGTCGTGGAGTGCAACGTGTTTTACGAATCCTGAAACGTTCCTGCCATACCTTTGGCTCAGCTATTGTCTCAAGAACCGTTAGGAAGTGGACGTGAAGATGGAGGTATTTTTTCCTGTGACTTAACCACTAGACTAGGAAAAGATAATCGTAGGTTCTCCTCTGTAACAGGTAGTTATCCCAATGTTTTTGGCTTTTTATGATTAAGTTGGACTTGCTCTTTCAGCTTGTATTTGTATCCCTTGTATTAACCAGTTAGAAAAAAGAGGCTTGTCGTCCCCAGCACTACCAACCAAAGCAACTTACAGAGAGGCAAGGAAGCTGCAAAAAAATCAGCTGAAAAGCCTCAAGCTGTATGTGTGGCAGTGCACAACACCACACCACCGCTGACTACTGCATGTACTTGATTATTGTTAAGGTGGCTGATTACATGTAATCTCATTTGAATAACGTTTGTTTAAAGTACTCATCATCATCAACCTCATCGTCGACAAAAAATATATGGGCTTAACGAATGGCTAATGATAAAAAAGAGTAAAAATATTATGGGTGACAATACACAATATCAGATTAATTGACACAAGAAGGGTTTGCTATGCATATGATTACAAAGACTTTGTTAGTTTCTTTGAATTCACAACTCTTGTTGGGTAAGGATTATTACGCGCATTTTTATTTTAGTGGATTCATACAAATATAATTCAATACAATGGATCTTATGAGAGGGAAAGTTTGAGGAGCTGAGAGAACTCTATATTTTTCTATAAAGTGGAATAAAATTTTGTTCACACTGATTTTCCACGGTTTCATCTTATTAAAGACCGCAGACACATGAATAGGTACTTCTTTACACGTAAATCATTAGTGCAGAAGTCGACAATAAACAATTAAATTAGATACATATGCGTAAATGTGGTTTACATTCGCGAAGCCTCTGTTCTCAGCTTCCCTACAGCTATTTGCCTCATCTTCTCCTCTACTTCCTCTTACGCTAGAATCCGCCCATTTATTTCTTCCATATAATATAACAAAACATACAACTATTATAATTGTCTTCTCATTTCTTAACTTTATGGAGTTTGTCATTTTCCCTCATGAAAACTCATAAAAGGGAGAACAGTGAGCGGTTCGAAATTTACAATAAAATATTGTTACGTTTAACTTGGTAAACATATGAGTCCCTGTTCCTCCTCTTTAATAATCATTGCATATTTTATTATTATTACATACTGAGCGCCGCTGTTACTGTTTGTACAATTAAGTAGGAATCCAATATCAAATTCGTGTATTACACTGCAGGATTTTTTAAACATACTCTCCTCTCAATTGTTAGCTCATCACGTTGCATGACACTAATAAGTGATTAGCATCCAGTGTCACAAAGAGTAGTCACATTGCCAGTGAACAAGCAAACATTATTTTAGGTACATAAAAACAACAATAGGTCATGTACACATTACACTTGTAACGCAGCGAGGACGTTGTCGTATTTCTTTCTTCAATACTCCTCCAATTGTTAGCAGGGATTTCTGTCTATATTCCTTCTTACTTCAACCTTTATGATCCATTATATTATCTAATACGCATCAATCGTTTATCCTTTAGAAGAAGCATGTGTCTCTCTTGTTCATGTCATTTCCCTTCTTATGACAACAAGACATGTCTTTTAAGCTAAAAGCATCACCGGAGAAAAACATCATTTAATGAAATATGCATGTCCAAAGGCGAATTTATATGTGTCTACCCCATTCAAATATTTTATTTCATCGTGTATAGAGATTTCATGCAATATGCAAATCCACAATAGAGAGAAATTCCGAGAACGAGTGCTTCATGATGATGCTTAGAACGGAATGATAATTACGTATTCAATCTACACCACTTGACTATGTGACAAAGAGGTGGATACAATCATACAATAGTCATCCATCCTCTACGAGCCATTGTGACTTACCTTTAATAAAAGTCATTACGAGTGTTACACATGATATTTTTGGGATTCTGCTGTGAAACAATCAGCGATTAGTTGACGATAATGTGCACTTTTTATGAGCCCACTACACCCTTTGCAAAGATGTAAAAAAAGAAGACACTCATTCTTTCAGTTATCAGATAGACACATACGTATATTTACAACAAGAGAAGTAAAAAAAAGGCCACCGCCTTCCCAAGAAAGTCACGTATGCTGATTCATATCAACAAACTTATGTTCCATAATAATATTTATTTCACTGATTTTTCCATTGGGATTAACGCGGATGCATAAAACGCGAGCTATTTATTGCTCATGAATAAAAAAAAATGAATGATTGGAGTCAATAAGCCAATGCAAAATAAAAAAAGGATATGGGATAAATTGACTGTGTGAGTAACACGAGGTGATCATGTCATCTTTTGAAATTACACAATTTTCATCATTTTATTAACAAGTAGATACGATTATGATGCATTCATCAACATGTTCTCCATCTGGTTTAATGACTATATGCAAACTAGAATGGGAGTAGATTGATGATTCCTCTGTAGACATAAACCGTGCTGAGAATCTGGCAGGTAAAGTGTATTTGATACATTAATTATTGAATATCCAATAGGATAATTTTATTCAGAACGTGAAATAGTCTGTAGGGCACAGCAGCAAGAAAAAAAAGATTCGATAGAGCAACTCATTTGTGGGCACAATGGCAAGGTGTAATTTAACGTCTTATTCTAATAACGTAAAATATCAAATCACTTGTATAATACACGGTCACAGCCGATTTGACCATTATCATGTCATATCGCACACAAGTATTAATATGTCTCATGTCTCATCATTTGATCGTTATATTGAAGTTCGATAGATCCCCTGTCATAAAACTCATTTCCATTTTACTCGTGCCGTCGTCATTATCCCTATCAGCTCGTTGTCATTGAGCATTAGAAGAGTGTACAGCATGCTATTAAAATGTTACGCAAAGTAAAGCATTAGGCTTCAAAAAATGATTAAATGCTTATGAGTAATTAAATTTTTGGCCCAGTGAGCATAAGTAATATTATCATTTAATAATTTTTGTGCAATCTGACGCGCATCACATCATCTACTGTAGGGATAAGTGTGAGAGAGCCTGTTTTTGCATTAGAACGCCTTGTGTCGTATTCTCCTACACATACTTTTCCTATAACAATTTTGCACAGTGGTGGTTGCGCAGACGTAGGTATTCAAATTGATGCACCAACTAATCATTCCATATTATTATATACGGATGGAAAATACGCATATGTAAAACATACACACGTGCTTTCATGTTTAACTCTTTAATATAGCTATTTAATTATTATGCAATCTACCAAGGCTGCGCGACTCTTGCTTATTTATTGCACTGTGATGTGAGAGAGAAATAGAGAAGCATTCTTTAAAGAGTCATGTTATACACCTTTTTGCACAGGTAAACCTCTATAACCTATCCTCGGCACCTATATGCGAATAATCGCTGGGTGAATGACTAGTTGGCATTCCCCCTTTCCTTAAAAGATTCTATCATCAATTCTCGCCAAGTCGACAAGATTCATTTCAGCATGGTAGCAAAAAAATGGTATGTAATGCACGTTTAATGCTTTCCTATCACATGCTCAATATAGAAAATCATCAAAATATATTTTCTCAGATGGGAATGGGAATAGGGAGATAAAAGCTGAATTGATAGTGTATTGTGCAATGCACTGTCTCACCATTCAGTCAAATTGTACTGCATATTATGGAGTGTTTAAAAAATAATTGAATCGTCATTTTTGTATAGCTTAAGAATTAGCACAAGGAATCATCTTGAGAGAGCAACAATGAGTAATGTCTAAATAATAAAAAAGTTTGGTACTCTTCATCACCATCATCATCAGCAGGATCTTCATCTTGATGAATCTTTTTCTTCGAATTGAGATTATACAAGTATACATATCTTTCTTGTTTGTCAAACTATTCAAAGAAGGAAAGAGAAATAAATAAAGCATTTTCCCTACAAAATACCTTATCTCCTTGATCATCATGTGCAGTAGGGAGCTGTATGCATGCATGGATTTCAATCAACGAAAACGATTTGTTGGTCCCATTTGCAGTGTAAATAAATAAGCTTTTAATTGCTTACAAGTTGAAAACACATTTTCTGACAAGAAAACTTTACAAAATTTGTTCTCCCATATATGTGTGGCATGTAAAGAGGAGCTTACTCACACAGAAACTGAAAGTTTCAACATAACTGCTATATTGATTCAAAAAGAACTTAAGGAGTAGTTCATATGGCCACAGAGCTTGTACGGTATCGTATGGTCGAAGAAGCAAACGTAAAATGTGAAAAGCAGGAGGAAAATCAAGCTAGCATGTTTTTCCAGTTCTTCTTCCCGATCCATTAAAAATGTTTAAATAGTGATACGCTTGTACGCAAGGCTTCAGCCTGCTCTCTCTGCTGAGAAGACAGGTTCTAAAAACAACAGTTATCTAGGGGCTATCCCAAAGTATGCACCCAATCAACAACAAAATGTAGGTAGGTATGCACAACAAAAACGTGTACTATGTAATGCACACAAATATATGTAATGCAACCTGCAACAATCCGATGAAAAACTTTGTCTTCTATAACCCATTCTTTTTTTTACTAGTCAACATTGACGCATCACAGTTATCATTATCATCAATATCATCATCGTCCCGAAGGCTACACATCGCCCTTTCTAGAAGAGATGGAGTAAAGTCGAGATAATTTTTAGCTACGAAACCCATCAAACATACATACATATACTCACTGAATTTATGCATGAATGTCAATACTCAAACTGACTCCAATCTTAGCTATATATATACACACTTACACACACACACACACACGTTTTTACACTTTTTTCTCCAATGATCGTTTATTATCAGCTTTACGTCTTGCAAGACATTTTGAAACCTCGAACGTGGTTTGAAGGCAAAACGAAAAAAAATATGTGCTTCTCTTTCTATATAATCATTTTAAGGATGTGTTGGGGTTTGTCGGAGGCTCAATAGATAAAAGTCTCCCATGCTCAGCGTAGCAAGCAAGTGTTGCTGGCTAAAGTAGTTGATCCCCAGCAATCAAATGGAGCTTCACAGCTAACTACCTCTGTATTAAGGATTTCTAAGTGCAGCAAATGATCTCAGCTTTTTTAACGCTTCTCTCTCTCACTCTCTTTCTCTTTATGTGCGCAAAGGTAGGATGTAGTAGACCAGTTAATCGATGCATACCCACACACATCCCTATTATGAGCTCAATGAATACCTTGAGCTAAACATGTGAGTGTTTGTAGCCTCCACTATACTATATGGTAGTAGAAAAAAGGAAGCAATGGTAGAGGAACAACAAAACGACAGGTTCATTCGAGGAGGGGAAAAAGTCAAGCGAAAAAGCAACATCTCTCTCTTCACTAAAACGACTCTTGACTTGTAGCAGTTAAATTAGTGACATTCCCGCAAAACTAAATGGAATCGTTAGCAAAGTATAGAAAAAATACTTGACAATGACTATCCGCAACACATTCATACCTAATAACAGTAAGAGTAGAGTTTCACCTGAAAAAAGACGCTACCTAATACTCAAGCAACAAATAAGGCTTAACTTGAGCTACGAGGAAAGAGAGAAAAAACTGGGCGAGGAAACCGTGGTAGTAGTGGCAGGGTGTTTTCTCAATCGACTTGGAAATGGATGCTACAATTCATACAAGAAGAAACCATATATGCTTGTATGGAAGCCAAAGGGCAAAAACTGGAATGGATGGATGCAAATGTCTGGTAATGTATACACACCAAGAAAACATGATATAGTTTGAAACTTAAAAGCACACTTATATACTCCAAAAGCTTAAAGCATTTCTCTGACTTTAAGGCTCGTTTTTTACCCTGTCTCTTGTACGTCAAGAGCTCACACTCACAGAGTGAGAGAGCCGGTAATGAAAGCAAAAATGAAAAAGACGACGGGAAAGAAGAAAGACTGTGTTATGTTGTGTGTTATATGCCATGCAAGTCGCTATGATGATAATGCACCATCAACATGCGAAGCTGTGAAGGGTGCGTTTGATAAGTTTTTACACGACGACTCATACAAGTCATGGCAGACTTATTGCGTTTTTCTGCTCGTATAAAGCTGGGGGTGTTCATTTCTATAATGCCATTCATTGCTCCTTCCATATGTAGCCTCTCTGCAGGCGCACACACTCACACACGACTACTCCTTCACTCTTAAATGCATCCCGTGAACACATTATACATACATCATGATATGAATGCAATGACTAACGCATAATATATATAAAAAATCATGTTGGCTCTCTCTCTCCATCTCCACTCCTCGTTTGCTTTCTGGAAAAAAATTACGAACATGTACGTACAAAGTTATTGTCATAAGTATATTCATGGTGTATTGCACATTACAAAAACTTGCATCTCTTCGTTCTCCATGAATTGTTATGGAAGAGTAATGAGGATGGAGATGTATACGTAATAGAAGAGCTCTACTTTTTCTCTCTATATAACACGTATTTTTTCCTCTTTCTTTCTCTCTATCTCTGTACAACCTTTTAAACACTGACTGAGAGTGAGATAGAAGTGTTTGGCCTGGGAATGCGTTTTAAACTTGGTATTTATTACCAAGCATTAGATACACGTTGACAGTTTAAGCAAACTACAAAAAAAGATTGTACACGAGGTGTCTTCTATATGGGAACAATATTAGTAGATGTTATATTTTTAATGTTGTCTCTCGCTTCTCGTCTTATCTACAAAATGCTAGGCTTTTACACCACATTTTAATGTACCTTTAGTCTTAATCTTAGGAAATGCTTCGACCCGCTCCTCCTGTTATGTTATCCCCGTTTTTTGTGTGCACACTCCTTCAAACAAAAATATTTTCCTAGAAATGTATTAAATGCCATCGCTCTGTTGAGGACTAGGGTTGAAGAATAGGGGGAAAAATTTCACAATCAGAGTGGAACTTATTAGAATAGAATAGTGAAAGAGATGAATGTGCACAGTTAGAACAACCGTGGCATCCCACCATATGCACTATACTGATAATAATCATAATAATCATGTATACGTTAGCTTTGTGTTTTTTCCACAAAATATGAAATACTCTTTTGGAAAGAAATAAGTGTTTGTAGTATAAATATCTTCACTTTGACAAGGAGCAACTAGCAATAGGAACATTTATTATGTAGAACTTGACTAGAAAAAAGTAGAAAAATGTTATGGATGGTGTGGTTGTTATGTGCAATATTCATACATGGATAACATTACTCTCTTCTTGTGCCCCTACTACTAGGATTCATAACAATGCAACAATTTAGAAGCTAGCATATTATATTTATTTCCATCTATAAAGAATCACACTGCTCATAAATGTTGTCCACAAAGGGCATAACATGTAACATGTAAGACATATTTAGCCACTTTGCATTCAGCCTTGTGATGTTCCAGGTTTTTCTTTATCTGTGTGTATCTTTGAAATCGTGGTTTCATTTTTTTCTTCCCTTCTTCCTCCTTTCCTCTTTTACAACGAGATGTTGTATGGTTGGTGATGAGCCATGCTTGCCATGAGCACATAGATTCATACATGAAACTCGAAAACGACACAAGACAACATTGCATTGGTGGAGACTGGAGTGGTAGAGAGATCCCAATTTACCCTCGGCTTTTTTACTGTGCGGTGATGTGATGATGATGATGGTGTAGTTGAAGAGGCTGCTGCTGAGACGGACTCATACCATGCCAAATACGTGAAGAATATATTATATTACAATTGCTTTCCTCCGCCGCCACCACCACACGAGCGAAACGCATCTCATCGTGAAACTTTCTATATAAGTACTTTTGATACGATGCGAAATAAGAAAATGGGAAATAAAATGGGGTAACCCTGAAGCTACAAGCCGATAAGGAAAAAAATAGAGCCTTTCCAAAGCAGAGTAGTCAGTCCTGAACATGTTCACTGTAATATACACACACATATACTTTTCTCCTCGTTGGACTTTCCAGTCTCCCTTGTGTGGGGATGTATAAGAGGGTAAACTTTCTGCTAGGGAATAGGTTACAGGAAGAGAAGACGTGGAACAACAGGGTTAGTTGTACATTACTACTAGTGTTTTGTCTAATAACCAAGTGGAAAGAATCGAATCGACATTCGACGACATGCGTGCAGCGAGGGTGGAAGTCTGCCATGGGCAGATTTATAATGATAAAATACAATAAAGGTTTCCTACACGTGAATAGAACTGAAGAGTGAGCAGAGCTACCATACTTTATAGGAAAACTGCAATCTTCCCTTTCAACTTGCACATATATAGCACGTACTATATGAGAAATGTGTATGTATGCAGACAGTAGTCTTTACTATTCTGAAATATAAATAGTGCGAGTGTAGTTGAGCTCAACGAAACGAAACCAATAATGCTCAATTGCCAATAATAATATTCATTGTCAGCGTGCCTACATAACTGACTGAGTGAGCGAGTCAGGCAAAATGTGCACATGAAACAACAAGCGCTACACACATACTCTCGAATCACAATGCATTTTAAACTCATACAGCTCAACGCAGCACCAATGTTATCCGTAGTAACCTACAAGAGAGAAAATCGACAGTGAGGCAATATCACAGAGAAAAGTACCTAGCCAACCTTAGGTACTATGTAATAATAATAATACACCAAAGGAAGATTTATTGTAGAAAATGCCAGAAAAAAAAATTGTGTTGCATATTCCAACGGTATTGGTTTTCAAAACTCATAAAAATGTTTGAAAGTCATCGCAGAACAAAAATCCCTCTCGACAACTATTAAAAGACCACTGTAAACAGTTTTTTCTATTCATAAACATTCAATCGAGTTTCATTATTGACAGCAACGGCTTTCATGGGAAGGATCAATGAGTATGACGAAGCAAATAGTAAATTCTATTGATATAATAGCCAAGTATCGTTAGAACCTTTGTAAACATCGAAAAAAGATTGCTTACTTGTAAATATTAAAACTTTGAACTTAATCTCTCTACAAAAACGATAAAAAAAGGGAGACTTAAGAAGGTATTTTTAAAATGTAGGGATATCACTAAAATAGCCATGGCCTTCGTTTTTATTAAAAATTCAATTTACATAGCATGGTTGAGTGCTATGCTCATATAATATCTGTCAAGCTAAATGATCTGCTATGCCACAATGCCAGCTTTTGTGATTTTCGCGGTGTGTGGCTGTGTGCATTTCGCTTTTCCTCTTGGAGTCAAGTTTGCACTTATATTTAGGCCAGTAGGCAAATTTCAGCTGTAAAAAATGGTTTGAATGCATATTATTATTTTTGAAGCTGACTTATTCATACATGGCTTTTCGGTGCGATACGATTTTCATAGAAAGCAAGACAAAGCCTAACCATGACTAAATATGTAACTGACTTTTAATCTAAATTTCATTTCTACACTCATAAATACAACTACATATGCAAAAATGTGCAACGGTGAAATGAATCACATGCATACTATGCTAGAAACTCAAGTAGAAACGTTGCAAAATTACAGACACAACAAAGAAACGAAGGCCTTTGCCTTGGTATTTTACAAAGCTAGCCTAGCGGGTACAGGCTTTGCAGGAAATTAAAGCATTTATTTGTTCTGGGTAAAAAGAGATTACAAGAGTAGCCCAGTTTTCCCGCTGAAGCTTTAATGGTAATTACTCTCGCTTCTTCATAAAACTGCAAAGGATGTCAAAAGATATGGGAGCAATTTCATTTAAAAAAAAGTCAGACAGAGTACCACATCTCATTAAAGAGACGTGGATTTTATTAGGTACAGAAGTGTTCATAATTCAGGAGAAACCTATTCTTGGAGATATTTGCAGCTAAATGAGAATGTGCCTGTGTAAGCTACTTGACTCCTTTGAAGAAATGCTTTATTCATTCATTTGCATTTCAGTATGTACCTCATGGTAGCGCTGAGGAGGCTTACAGCATTACATCTCCATATTTTCTTGAAAACACTTAACAAATAGGCATAGGGCATAGCATAGCAGCTGCGTGGAGATTGGAGAATATTTAGCAGTGTATGCATCCCATTCATAAAACGATTTAGTGCAAAGGATGGTTGTCGGCAACTTTGGCAAAATTTACATTGACAGATAGATCATAAAATTTCCCACGGGTCCTCCTCCACGGTTATCTCCTCTCTTGGAGACTTATACGTTGAACTAGGACTTTATATAATTCTAAAATCTTATGGGTTTTAATGGTTCTCATCATACCATTTCCTAAAATGATAAGCTGAGCTCTGTCCTATGTAATTATAGCATGGATACTTAATTTGGCCACTTTACGACTCGATGTAGTGGAAAAGCCAATTAAAACTTATGCCACATGAAATGGCCACCGCCACAAAGAGGGATTGATGGACTTGTACAGAAAACTTTCCAAGACATGGAAAACTTCTCAACTAAATTAGTGAGGAGTACCACTTGAGCCGTTTGAGCACCTGCAAAATAGAACAACTCCGATAGAGTTATGAAAGCTGCTCTTCCCTCCGTCATAACTAGCAATCAGAGAAGTGGCGAAGGATTCCCACTCCAGCGATTGGGTGCTACAACCACTTATTCGTAAAATGCCATGAAGTTTAATATGGACTGAGTTTTATTGCAATTTTTATGGATAACCTCCGAACTGTTACAAGCCTGATTGAAATCGGTGATTTGCGCAATGACAAGTACATCATTTAGATTTAATTTATCAAAGTGCTAACAGATCCGCTCTTGTCAAGCTCAGATAGTCTTGCACGTTCTACGTCGTGAACTCCAATTTGCCAAAGTGGATTATGCCAAAGTGACTCAAATGCATTCATAAAATATGTAAAAATAAAAGAAGTCAAAAGAAAATGAGCAGATACATTTAGTGAGCATAGTATGCTCTTCTTTCTTGTGTATCCTGACTTTTCTTGAAATCCCCTAAAAAGTGAATTCATTCTCTCTAAATTGAATACATACCTACTTCATCCTCTTTCATCTCATCAGATTCAAAAGAATTCTTATCATTTCTAAGCTCCTTCTCCATTCATCGTACCCTTCTTTGTTTACTGTAGCATGCATACTTGCAACTTAATCTAGTAACTCATAGATATTTAAGTGATTTTTGATCTTTCCAACAAAAAAATCCTTAACGTCTCCTTCTTTCCCAGTCAAGCTTACACAAGGCTGGAAAGCAAAGTCCAAAGTCCTAAATGACTATAGGTTGAGGAAAAGGAAAAAAAAGTTGTTGGAGAAAATAACCCGTCCGCCAAAGACATACCACCATATACCACAACCCTGTCGTCATGTCATACATTTTCCACCCTGGGCATTCCATATGCGTAGCGGGTATCATTCTCTCTCCTTTTCCAGCGCACACATATGCATGCATGCATACAAGTATTCCTGGAGAGCCTTTCGTGCATGCACTTGCCACATTCCCCGTGTTGTGGCTGTGGCGATAGGATGATCGTGCAAGTTCGTTTCGTTTCCAATTCCAATCGTCTACTAAAAGCACAGGAACCTCACCAAGCCGCCTTTATATAATGGTAGATTGCCTACAAGCACAAAAACCCTACTATTTACCAAAAAGAGTAACACGCCACCCCAACACAGAGACCCATAACAACCCCAAGAAATCCATATAGTTAGGCAAAAAGCTCTCTTGATGTTGAAGGAAACGCTAAGTAAAAGTAGAAAGAAGACGACGACGACGAAAGGAGTTACGGAGAACTATTTTTTTTCTTCCTCTCTCAGAGACGGAACACAGAATCTATCAAATTCTATTATGCTATAGAATAATATAAGACTAAGTCGGTATGTTGAGTCACCAGTACTGCAAACTTGGAGAGTTCTCTCCCAATTTTTTTATCCTCTCTCTCTCTCTCTTCCCATATATATGACTCTTCAGTATTCAGTGGACAAGTTGCAATGGGATGACTGGGTTGGAATACGAAATGAACAGAATGAAAATATTGTTTGCCTCCTAGCTTACTTTTCATATGCATATTAGCTGCTCCTCCACCGTGTCTACACCATCAACCACCTCGTCATTCTCGGCTTTCTCACCTACCATCATCGCCACAGACGCGTAGAGACAAGTCCTGCAAAGCAACCAAGTTGCATACACAGTCACATCACAACACACGTCTTCAATCCATTCCCTATCTATATTGCAGCGTGGTAAATGAAGTATTCGTTCGAAAGAGAGGCGAGCAATTTGGCTTTTTTCCTCCACACACACATACAACAGGCCTGCTTCATAATATCTGTAATATAAACTCGCTGAGAGTTTTGTAGTAAGTGTGGAGGAAAGACAAGTTGAACATTTTCAAGCATCGTGAGTTTTCAGAGTGTGGAGTTGTTCTGGGCAAAAGCTTAGTCAGTCTTTGGTTTGTCTGCGAGCAAGGCAGAGAGGCATTTTTTCGAATGCAGGTTACTTTACACGAGAAGCTCATTGCAGTTTATATTATTGATATTGCTCGTTTTTTTGCACTTTTTCAGCTGCAAACGTGCTACAAGACCATTTTTCACGAAAGGCGAGACGGGGGATAAAGCGATATCAATACGATCACAGTGTATTATACTGATCCACTGTGCTCTTTTTTCTTCATTGTGAGGTTGTGCTTGTGTGAGAGTTTAAAAGCAAACATTTTCCATGGACGGGGTTTTATGTGTATGAAAAGATAAAAAAAAAGTCAATAATAATAATAACAAAAATAAATAGGAACAACGAACCGATAAAAAAAGAACAGTAGACCTCAACTCACTTTCTAAGGCGAACTTGTAAATGAAGGAATATCAACACTTTAATTTGGAAAAGTAATAGAGCATTTGTCGTTAGTAACATTGCTTGAGAGTGTTTCTGTATTAAGCATTCAATATTCTAATCATTACTGGTTTGAATAAAATATGAATCACCTACAAAAGTGTCCCCTGTGTAGAACTTAATTGTAGAGAGCTTCTCTCATATGAGAATGTGTGTTGGTTAGGGATAAAAAAGAAACCTTTGGACTTGAATGAAGTGGATTTATACGTTAGGAAAGACGTTGTAAGAGGTGTGTACAAATTGTCAATTAATATAAATAATTGTTAAAGTACGTTTTTCATTCGACAGTTCATCGGCGGTGTGGTTGACGACAAACTAATAGTGTACTGTCAGTGAAGACTAGATACTTGGGAAAAAAAGATAATTAGCGTTAAATAATATTCTAGTGTCTAGTGTCTAGCATGAGGTAAACATTGAACATAAATATTGTCAACGGGGTACACACAATAAAGTTGACAGTCAGGTACGGTGACCGTCGTGGTTGTTGCACCTTAATTCTGCAGCTTCTTGATTATTGGTCGACGTGTGACTACTCCTTTGTCCTTGGCTGGAGAGCGATTCCTTTCTTTGATAACGTAACGACCAAAATATCGATTCAGTTTATTGGATAACTTTGGCGTAAAATATCGTCCGCAATTTCAAATTCGAATTTTGGGGGAATATTAGTTTCAGATTTTAGATGACAGAAAACAGCGTAATGTTTACCGTTTCGTGTCTGTCTTTCCGATAACTCAAGACTATTTCCCGAAAAAGTAGAAAAGTACGAAAAGTAAAACGTTTGACTTGGGGGATTGATTGACTGTCTGATTCAAGACACAAGTGAGTACGAAGAACGAATATTATGATCCTTGTGGCAAGTCAAGTGTACCATTACGTAAACGTATTTCATTTTGATTAATACTCAACGTGTGAAACTAGTGAAGTCTTTCGTTTTTCCTGTTTTCTCTCCATAAAAATCTTCTGGCTAGTTGTCATTGTATTTATTTATTTGTACATACATTTGTAAGTCAGTCAGTTACCAGTTTCACGGTTGTTGGTTGGGCAATGTCGATGTGAAGAATGTGACAGTCAAGTTAACAGATGACGGATGTTAGTGTCATTTGAGTTAAGAAGCAACTGAACTGGTCTCAGAGAGGGATCAAGATCAACAAATTGCTGAACAAGTTCAACCAAGAGAGAAACATTCAAGTAAGATAATTGATTAAAAGACTGGGTGTGATGTAAGACCACATCTTCAAACATCGTTACGACCTGTGACCTTTTGACGCAGTTTTGAGTAGATGTCAAACTAAATGTGATGACAATTCGTCGGATTCTTAGGGACAAGTAAGTCATATACTTATTTTTTTTACTTTCCAACACTCTCGTATCTCATGGTGTTTGTAGTGACAAGTATCGAGCTTGTTTTGCTTTTATTTGATATATGACCGACTTATAGGCAGCAGTTGAATAACTTGAGACAGTTACCAATTTTCTACTCATATCTTGAGCATTTATCTAATACGATTTTCGATGATATTGTTGTTTTTTCAATGTTGTGTGTAGATGTTAGAATGTTAGAACAAGTCCATTTCCTTTCTTGCCCTCATTTATTATTAAAGTAATGACAATGACATCAGAGGTCGGCATGACCCTGCATTTTTCGGAATGTTAGCGTATCCACCCCACCACAATTACAAATGTTATAAAAAGAGCATCAGAGAGATTCAATTATTGCATTTCACTTCGGATATCTTATAGCAGCATTTCGTTAATGACAAAGGAAATTTCAGGTGGGAGTATTAAAGCAGCTTAACTAAATAATACAACGAGTAGCTGATTGCCAATTGCCTTTAATGTCGACTCCTTTTTGCTTACTCCATCCAACCTTACACGTTACTAATGTAATCACGGTTGATGGTATTTTGTGCGTGGGCAGATTAAGGATTGACTGGTTTGCTGACAGTCTCCCTATTGCTCGGCAAGGTATAAAAAAGTTTGTTTCTGCACTAACCGTCATACATTGTGACTAGCTATTTGACTTCATGACTATACTGCCCTTTATTACAAGTTTGATGCAATTCTTTTTTACGGGAATATATCTGCTTGCTGAGGGAATATATATGTGGATGTGCATTTGGGGCTGGCCTGTAGTTTTGATACTGAAGTATTTTCCTCTTTGCAATAATACAGATCGCCATAATAACTGAAATGCCACATATTGCAAACTGCTATATTTTTATGATCAGCTACAAAACACTTTTGGAGAGTATATGTGTCCACTGCGCCGGTTATGATGATGATATTGTTGCAGATATTTATTGTCTCATTTTTACTACACTAGCTAGCAAGATTAAGGGTTGGATCGAGTCGGTTATGGTCCGATACTGACTGCTTGAATTGTAATAAAAAAATGAAAAGGGAGACTGGGAATTTGCCCTGTAAAAATATAACTGTTGCAGACAGTGTGAAGGAGCACTTTAGCACTTACGTCGTTCCTACCATACCATATCTCTCATTTTTTAAGATGGGAGGATTGTGAATATGACAAAACTGCATGGGTAATATAATTCTGTCTATCAACAGATTCGATGTACATGCATGCATACGTATAAATATGAACTAGTGAAAAAATCGAGTGGAAATAGAATGAATTTTGATTTTCTTGAATGTTTGTTTGCTTCTCTCTTTATAAGAGTCAACAACATTACATGAACTGTGCGAGAGTTGTGAATTTTGTAGAAGGAATGGTGTGCCATACCGTAGAATTGCTTTTCGACAGAGCCTTCATTCAATCAATACCGAACGGGATATGAGAGGAATTGCAATATATTTTCCGGAGGAATCATTCAACCGATCATGAGGATAGTTTATAGAGATATACTGTGAATATTTTTCGAGCCACATTTCTCCTCTTAGTAGTGTTGTTAGTGCTAACCATCGGATAAGGAAAAAGCCGTTTTCCTCTCATCGTGAGTTATGGATGTGGTAATATTTAGGAAATGCAGTCACAATGAGTCGGTAGTAGTCTTAAAATCGTAAGTTAATTTTACTTTCCCAAACTACATTCCTTTCGTGTTCAGCGAAGAACGCGAAAGGATCAATCCAAACATAAGATTTTCGTTTGGGTTCGCTTGCTCCTTGAGGATATCAATAGATATTTTCGGGCGTGAGATTTCAATAACTATTGTGGGGTAGGTAGGACTGGAAAGTATGGAGAACGTTTTTATGTTTTCTGTCCTGTCTTTCGTCTATTCATACTTGGTCGTGCGGATATTTGTGTGCACTGAAGTGTATGAGGTTGACTGCAGAGAGTCCAGTATAAAGAAATGTGAAATTTGTAAAATTCTGACGAGCAATGGAGAGAATAATCGGTCGATCAGATTCGTGGAATGATATTTTTTTGAATTTTATTTTGTCAATGTTATTGAAGTCGGCTTCATTCTTCTCTCCTCTCAAATTTGATGCGACGTTGAATCTCGAAGGAAAAGAATAAATCCACTATACTTCAAATGAAACGACAAACGCGTAATCTTCACTGTTGACAGCCTTTGTACTGATGGGATTTTTCTAGTCTATTTACTTTGATCAGCTCTATTCAATATTTCACCTGAAATGGTTTATGTGAATATTGTATAGAGATTTTTGTATAGAGATTTTGGAAACTAAAAAAAACTAACTGGATTTTTATTATTCTTACCTGGTCCAACTTTATGTCATATTTGCATGTACGTGTAGCAATTCTAATCCCAAAAGAAATACGAAGCAATTTTCCGGAATGATGTTATCTCTTGGTACAAAAGAGATCTACTTGAACAGTGACTATATAGGAGGATGCTGTGTAACAGAGAAGTATTGTATGTAGTAAGGTTTCTCTATTTCAATCTAAGGCATTAAACTACACAATGATCTAGGGGAGCTTAGTTTTGTCTTGTGCCTAAGGCGTCCGCCTGACTGATATCATAAGTCTTATCTTTAATCTTACTTGTGTAGAGGAGTAATTTACATGTAACCCGTAGTTTCTCTGTGATGTCAACTTGTGTCACCTTATCTCCATCCGACACCTGTTCCAAAAGTCGTAAATTGTACAGCATATTCTTTTTCCTAACTAAACAATGGTAAATGTGATTTTTTCGATATAAATGCATGGATAGGCTCTTTGCCAATTTTTCCTCGTGACATTCCATTGCTTCGAGCCACTTCTGTCCATAATTTAGTGGAATTTCCACTTCGCATCTACTCGTATATAATGCCACTTTGGTTCACATCCAGACAAATATGACACCCTTCAAATCCTCGCAGAATTGTCCTTTTGTCTTTTTATTCTATTTTTTTCTTTTTAACTGAACGAGGAAGGAGGCTGTCAAAGTTCGATAGAATTATGATTACCTTACAACTTTAATAACTCCGAGGGAACACCGTCAAGTTTAAATAGCTAAAGGTTTACTGTTTCCCCTTCATATATACCTGTTCTGACAAAAATAATTTAATTCGATGTTTTACAAACAAGCTGTAGTCAAGTTTTTATCTCCATCTATAAAGTTTTATTGTGATAATGTTGGTTATGGTACATGGGCGTTGGTTACTACTGGTTGGTTTGCAATGGCAATAACATAATATCGTCAACAGTAGTCACTCATTCATTGTTGCAAAAACTGATGATGATGCAAACTTCAAAAGGAGAGGAATGTCGTACACACTGAAGGTTCGTGATCTGCTTACAGCTTCCATCATGTAATCCACTGGCTAATCTAATCAATATTTAATAAAAAGAGATATGTAAATGTTAATACAATAAATTCATCTCCTGCCACTTGGAGCCGTAAAGAAACAACAGAGCGTTGCAGGAAAGACAATTCAAAGAATGTTTGTCACAGCAGTTGGAAAGCACTTCGTGGTACAAGTTGAACATGCTAGTGTATGAATTGTTTTTGATGTGCTTCCATTTATCTTTGTTAGCATCGGTATCACTTTTTATTTACCACCACGAAATGATCTCTCATTGTTTAGAAATGAATGAGCTCTACCAGGAGTGAGTAATAAACTAGTTGTTGACTAATAGCTAGTGCTACTATTTTAACTATGCAACCAGCAACAGTTTTTTGACTCTAGAGCAATCCCCATTTTTGTCCTCTGCGCCAACAACGAATTCCTTCTGTATTTGCAAAATATGCATTCTCTGTAATGGTCGTAATATGGGTGTTGAAAGAATGGCCCTAGTGAAAATTGGCATGTGCATTGCACTCTAAGATAGACAACTGTACTATTCATTTAGTACACATTCTCATTTCATTCATTGAATATCATCAAATCTACGTCAGTTTTAGAGTTAACCGCATACGCAATGATATTGACTATCGATAGCTTACCGTTCTCTGTATAATTCTTTCATTTGGCAAACTTGAATTTAGTTGAAGTGCATGTTTGAAGACTTGAAGATGTTTCAACTTTTTATCGATGAACGAAGCATCATGATTTTAGGCCAAAATAGAAGAAAACCCCTCCTCCTCACCTATTTGGTGTAAATATTTGTAACGAACGTTTTTTATAGTTTCTTAATGAGCTTTAGGCGTTACAACATGTATCGTTTTTTATATAAAAGTCAGGATCAACCGATCCGGTCCAGAGTTTTCTGGCTTTACGGATTTTCGTGTTTGGAGTAGTGCAAACTATAGAGGATTTGGTAATGGAATGGTCCACTGGTCTATATCTTGACTTGAATTGGTTCGCTCTGCTAACTCCTCAATAGGTTCATTTATTCACGATCCAGTTTTTTTCTACATGCTTGAGCAAAAGTTTGTAATGGAAGGTTCAAGTGGTTCTGCCGTTTTTTTGGCGTTAATCCTTTTATTCGGACAGTTTGGGTTTTCGCTTTTTTCTGTTAGTAATCCTCACTCCACTTTTGGAAGTTGGAAGTGTACGAGAACACTCTAAAACGTCTCGTACACAAGAAGCTATAACACTTGTATAAAAGATAAATGACTATTCGTTCTGTTGTGCCAAACTCTTATGACTTTTCTTAAAGGTGGAAAAATCAATTTCTTCGATTTGGATTTTTCCGCAATGCCCCAACCAATCCTCTTCTGTATAGCTTTACGACTTGCCCAATTTCTTTCCCTTTCCAGGAATTGAATCAAAATGGCAAATGTTGAAAGCATCGGGAATGTGGGAGGGCGCAGGGACAAAGTATGTTTTGTCTTTCTCCTTTAAATTCACAATGTAGTGCAACAACTGATCGGATGGTTGATTTGTTTCTGGTCACTGGTCACTGACTCACCAGCAGGGTTTCCTTTTCATTTTATTTTTGTGTATTTTCTGCCTCTGCTGCACTATTTACGAATAAAACATGTATTCATGAAGTTGAATGAATTCTTGTCACTTTTGTTTATTCTCTTTAATTAATTAACTTGTCACTTCTACACGATTGGTATTTAATGCAGTTGGAGTAACGATAAGAATTTTTATACATCCTGTTTTTCGCACTGACATTTTATGTTGTAAGCTTCTTTTAGTTTGTGGTATTGTGAGCCTGTAAGCATATATTTAAAGCTGTACAAACACCACTGACAATCATATACAGTTATCGTTGCCTAAGTCATGCTAATAAAGTGTTAATTTTTCGAGTAACTGAAAATATGCGGATTCTCTGTGAAAATATGCAGTGGAAAAATGCATGCGTGCACAGTGCATTGAATGTTTACCGAGTGGTAAAATCTAGCAGCAAAGTAGATTGGTTGGTTTTGGCACGAAACGCACTGTTATTGCAGGATTATTATAAGGATGTATCAAGTTACCCGATTTAATTACCAGGATACCTGATACAAGGAGGAGGGATGACCTTTAAAATATTTCTTGAAAGCCATTCATGTTATATCATTATCAGATCTGAGCAAAACAAAGAGAAGCAATGATTGATAATCCTTGAAAATCAAGGAAATTTCTTAGAACTATGACTTCGTAAACGTCACCGATAAAAGGTAATAAAAACGATTACACAGCTCTGGTACAAAACGAACTGCGCATCTTTCTTATTATTTTCTTATGTCTTACAGCCTACAGTCTAAAAGAAGGAGCCAGATCTTTGAGACTGTAACTTGAAGGCAGTTTAAGATTGTCACGGTTGAGTTGTTTTATAATGAAGCTGTTAACGACAAAACAAAACTTCCTCTGTCGTTCTTCAGTGGTATGTAGGTAGTTCCCATGGAGTGTTTAGGTACTTGCACTCACTAAAGTTGTATTTTAGCTGTAATTATATGAAGGGAAAATGTGTGCATAGTAGATTATTTCTCGTTCAGTTGTCAGTATTTTCATAAATATGCGTTGTCGTTGTCAAGCTAAGAAGAAGTCTTACAGTACCGGCTAATATCAATCAATAGAGCTTAGTCAAAAAAAGCTGCTTAGACTTCTCTACGCACTTGTCATAGCGTACGCAGCACTGCTTGACAAACATTTCATTAGCGAGTGTTCGCTAGAGACATAAAGTTAAAAAAAATGGGCAAAAGTTGGTTTGAGAAATGCCATGAACTTGGCCTGTAATAGTGTTTCATTTTTCTCAGACTTATCATGACAGTAAAATTACGGTAGCAATAATGGTATTAAGACTGATACAATATACATTTGTGTGCCAGCTTAACCTCCCCTTACTTTTGTTGTATTATTGCATTAGACTTTTTTTTTAAATATGCGTTTATGTGGTGACTGACATTGCGTTGCATCGTGACTATACAGTGGAGTAGTCGTGAGACACGGCTTTTTTGGAGGTTCTTGGTATCTCTTGTCATTCCTTGCTATGTTCCCTCCTTTGCTTGATAAAGGGACACAAAAACGATGAGGAAGATTCAAAAATATTTTGGTGTGGTATTTAGTGACAGCGAGTTAACCGCCATGGACTCGATTTCAGTACGTTTAAATGAACTGATTGTGTCTCAAATTACTGATTAGGGTACTGAACAGAAAGAGGTAACCAAGCATGGAAGATTTGTGAAAAACCACCACACAGTGGCTGCTGTGAATCCTCATATGAGTCATGTTAATATTTCAAATTTTCAAATCTATTTCCTTCCAAACGTCCTATATTCTCATCATGTCGTCGTTAATATGTCATTCCTCTATCAGAAAATCATAATATGAATTGTAAATTTCGAGCATGAATTCATTTCAACAAAAAAACTGTTGTACACTCACACTTGTAATGCAACCTGGTTGCTTGTAGCTTATTTTAAATCTGTTTGAATTCAGTGTGACTCACTTGTAAAAAATGATTTTCTCTCTCTTTCTTTCTGTTGTTTGCACAGAATAAAGGATTCGCAAACGATGTATGGTTGCAGTTTTACTCCAACTCCCTGACCACTATTTGTCGTCGCGTGCATAATCCTATACTGCTGAAGTTGTAAGAGGGGGAGTTGGTTAAACACTTGCTGCGAGTGGAAACTGTTTATTTTTATCAAGTGTATGTAAACATTTCGTATGGTCTTGACTCCCAGAGTTGTGCAAACGAATGAGAACATATTGTGCGTAGCAAAAGTGTGTTGACATGTTGCCGTTTTTAACATCCATGGTTATGACTGATGTAATCCATTTGCTTAAAAATGGACATGGAGAGTGTTTTAGTGGTTACGTATGTAAGCAAAGTCAAAAACTTGTTCGCCTGCTGCAAAATAAATCAAGTTTTTTCTACTGTTATACTACTATTCATGCTCACTGCTCTCCCAGTGGTGATGATGAGCTAGAGTGCAAAAACCACTTTCATAATTTGGTATCGATTTACTTTGAGAAAGGGGTAAAGTGGCTAAGAAAGTTTTTTGTCTAGTCGACTGGAAATTGTGCCACTGTGTTGAGATTTACGAACTGTCTGTATTGCATCCAGTAATTTGGTTTATTAGCTTTAAGGAGTGGAAGTAGCAGCTTTTCTGTCTATCATTTACAGCTGCGTATTTCTCGCTGAACTGATCTGGTGATGATGATGTGAGTGAGTGCATGCGGAATGTTTTTACACAACTGACAAGAATCCAACTGACTGACTGAGTTCCTTACAATGAGTTGTCTTATATGGCTTGTCGAACGAAGGAGGTATTACCTTAAGTCGCAAAAGCCATATGGTCATAATTACATCCCTGGAAGAAGTAATTGCTTTGGGCGTTGTCGAGCGGTTGGAGTAAAAAAGATTTCCATTAGCAATTACATATACCAGTTCTCCAAGGGGAGTCTGATGAGCTGCAAAAATGTTTGTCCAGCAATTTGACCAATTGTTAATTTTTGCTCATCAAGATGATGATGATGCAGCGTATGAGTCTTAATTCACTGCTGGTGTGTCATTTTGATTCGTATTTTTAATATGTGTTTCTCGTGTGTGCTGAGTTTGTTGAAAGCTGTTAGCTGACAGAGTTTAATTCAAGGATTCATTGTAATAATTTCAGCGGCGAATGCATGTCGCACCTTGTTATCATTAAGATGCCTAGAAGCTGAAGCCACACACCAGCACATAACGAGTTTAGGTAGAACGCTCAAATAATACAAATAGAGAGAATATTAAGTCTTTTCAGTTGTTGTGGTCATTGGTCAGAGTTGTACCATGAAAAAGTCTGCCACGTTCAATCACCTAGGGCAACATGAAGATTTTTTTTAATCATTTGCATTTATGGTTCTAGTTTTTTATCTACAGATTAAAGGTAGACGAAGAACAATGTGCTAACAACATTATTGAAGAATGAATGAGCACTAATAATGCGCAGCAAGTCACTCTATTATTCCCCATTCATTATGTCTTTTGTGTCAAGATAATTAATCCTGCGTGAAATCCATTAATGGCAGTTTAAATCCTACGTAGATTGTAATTGTACCAAACCTTGAAAATAGGGATAGAGATGCGATAAAAGCTTTAAACTTCCTTAGTAACCTACGAATCTACAATCTCTAGATGAATGATTTATTGGAACCATTAAAAGATATTCGTTGACATTTAAAAGACAACTATATAGTAGCATAAATGCAGGCTTCATGGACAAATAAAATTGAGCATCATTTTTTTAAGGAGAAGTAGGAGGCATATATGCGAAAACAGATGTGGAAGCACAAATTCAACCAGAACATTGTACAGGGAATACGTGCATGAAAAAAATCTTGCCAAATTTGGAGTAGAGTTTTATAGGGAACATAGTGTTGTTATGATTACTCCACTAAACAGATGTCAAAAATGGTATAAATATACGTATATATATACTTTTAGATAGCCATTGTCCTTTTGGAAGTTCTTTTTGCCAGTGGAGTGAAGCAACTCTTCTTTATCGCACATAACCATAACTGTGTGAGTAAACTTGTGAAAAGTTGCGAAATGAGGGAGAAGGATCTTCTCCGTGTACCGGTATTCCGATCTGAACGATGTGGGCATTAAATTTTATACTATTTCAAGTACTTCTCTATTAGAAACCCGGATTTTGAGTGTGTACACCAGAGATAATGACGGTTTTACAACTCGCTTTGTTTTGGGATGTGAGAGCATGAATATATATGTTTCAGCTAATATAAGGCACATCTTAACGAGTAAGCTACTGGAGACAATGGAGGAGTAAAGCTCCACCTCCATCTCAGCATCTTGTTCATCATGTTGTATCTCTGACTCTTTCCCTTGTCTAGTTTGTCGTTGACATTCGGTGTAAACCGCTTTGCAAGAGGCCAAAAAACTCCATCCATAGTAGGAAATTTCAGTGTGGATCAGAAAAATCCGGGAGTTCACGAGTCTTGGAGAGAGTCACTCCGTCGGATGGAGAGATTCATTGATCAAACTCGCTCTCACAAATTCCCAAGCTATATAAATGTACGTGTGTGTATTGTGTGTTCGTATTTTATGTGTGTGCCACACACATCTCACTTCATCTCCCTTTCTCACTTGAAATCAGTGTATTGCGAAGGAATCCTGTAGCTCATATCATACTTGCTCACTAGTCTGTAGTCTGTGTTGTTATTATCTAGCCTAGCAATCCTAGTTGATGTGTAGAATAATATTTATCATTGCTCCACAGTTGTAGCCAGGTTTCTTTATGCTTTGTGATATTTCTCTCGTCGACTCCACAGAGCATTTTTACTAGAAGACAGTGCAGTTAGAAGGATACATGTTCTCCAGGAACTTGCCTGTGTATCCAAATAACTCTGTTTACAAAATGTGAAGCAAACGTGAACGGCTTCTTGTAGCTTTTTTAATAGTTCAATAAAACCAGCAATACAAAACTGTGGAATTGATAGTGACAGTGTGACAATTCCAGTCTCCCGTATAATATCGGAAATGGTGAAACAATATTGGCAACTGGTCATTCCACCAAGCGCATTGCACTGTAGTCGTAGTCGTGGTAGGTATTTTGACACATCATTTCCTTTCACCTCGCATACAACTCCTCTCACAGGAACTGATAGCGAGGATTGTTTTGGGAGTTGGTGTTGTGTCGTGAGGAGAGCTGTGTTTACATGACTGAAATGTTACATGAACTTGGCTTCCTTTCAATCATATCACATCTATCTCTATGCAATGTGTGTATATATTTCCGTGTAACTTCCAAATTCCCTTTTGTATGTGTCAAACTGAATGTTTTGTGTTTTTGTTGCAGTGATGAAGAAGCGTAAAATTGATTGAAAGTGAAGACAGTGACTCGCTCAGCGTTTCAATACTCAAGGAAATATTGAACCACTGAAAAATGTGCGACGAAGAGGCTTCCGGTGGTGGTGAAGAGGATCAGGGCGGAGGTGCCGTACTAATCCGTATACACGTTCCTGACCTCAACATTCACAAGTGCCTCCAGTTTTACAAGCATGATCTCGTTTGGGATGTGAAACAACAATGTTTGGCTTCTCTTCCAAAGGTAAGTCCGGCCACTGGCTAGATTCCATTCGAGTACCTTTTCATTCATTCTTTGGCACCTTTACTCGTGATGAATTTCTTATATTCATTAGAACAAAGGTGTATGAAGTTTGCGTTAAAGCCTACACTATATCGTTTTTGGTGCTCATGTGGAAAATTGGAGCAATACTAGTGTAACCTTGATTATTAAATACATCACTATAATTACTGTGCAGTTGTGTTCAGTGTTAATTAACTCAATCATCATGTCTTCTACGCGATCGTTGTGGGCCTGTACATAGGAACACGTGTGATTTATCGCTGTTATATCTGACATGAAATGTCTGTATGTGTATGTTTAGAAAAAATGGTTTCTTTTTTGCTACCTTTACCTCTACCTTTTTAAAGAAAAAAATCCATTCTTTTGTGCACTTCATAGTGTTTGTGTGATGTAGTTTAACTAAACCAGATTCATATTAGTCATGGTTAGATTAATCCATTTTATCATGTTAGGGGTGCATCTGTTATAAAAGTGTACTTAAAAATTCTAGTTGATTTTTCACTTGGCAAACGTATACAAAAGTCGATTTGGCAAGGGGTAATTATCTCAGAGTGAAATTAATCGAAGCCTATGCACGTAGCTGACGTGTCACAGATTCATTTTTTTGGGTAAAATTTATTTTTAATATCCATCACTATCTTCAGGCTTTAGTGTTGAATAACAAATTAGAGATTTTGAAGGTCTTCTTGCTACCTGAGCAAGAGCACTAGTGAAACCAACCACGAGATTCCTAATGTTGAACGCTGAAAACAATGTGGTTTGCATTGATATTTACTGTTTAAGACGAACCTTTAGGACAAGTAGAAGATAGAAAAATATTATTATTATTATTATTATTATTATTATTATTATTATTATTATTATTATTATTAACATAAAAAAAGTTAAGCCATGATG
>JAHZNA010004661.1:0-15438 GCA_027743935.1 Sinodicranocentrus sp. ZH6 | reverse complement strand
TAATGTTAAAGGAAGTTTAACGAAAGCTTGAGTGTTAAAATAAAGTATATCCTCTAAATAGCCAAAAAATGTCTACTAAAGCAATTACGTTAATTACGTATACTTTAATAGCAAAACGTTAATTACGTATTAGAATCGTAATTAAAGTAATAGTAGAATTTAACTGCTTGCTTTTTATTTGTCTGATGACCTTACTACTCTGACGCCTTTACCAGGTTAAATTGAGTGAGACAGCCGGTATGCTCAACTTCCCAGTATAAAAGAGCTCTAATAATATTAATAAGCTATTGTTGTATTTAATTTGTGGATAGTTTTCTGATGAATTGAAATGCTCACAGTCACATAACAATTTTCCACACAATTCAGGAACTCTTTGCTTTCTTTCTCTCGTCCAAGGGTCTTTCTCAAAATTTGACAGCAAATTGTAATTTAACAAGTATGTGATTAATTACATCATTTGTCCTCACAATTAGCAAACAGAATTAGAATGCCGAACAGGTTCACAGTAATAGTTTTAGTGGTACACCAACTGTGCACGTATCCTATACACACATGTGTTTTTAAGCATAAGTACAATTAGGGCTGGATTCTGGGTTTCTCGAATATGATATGGATATTGCACTTCGCATAATAATAACTAACTACAAACTGCAAATATGTACCGTATTATATTTCTCGGAGCCTTGTGCTGTTAAGAATAATATAACTTACATTGATGGTTATATATTTATCGTACTTATCATATTCTCTAATTACTTCATTTGTTCTCGTCATGACCGTACACTTCACGCACGACATATCCCATGCAATGTATTTACATTTTATTATTTTCACGCTTGAAAATTGAAGCCTTCCGAATAGAATGGCATGGTTCTAACTGATAATAAAGAAGAATAGGATGACAGAGAATCACAAGCACACACTCAAACGGATAACGCAGGCAGTTGACCGAGTCTAGACTCTAGACAGGGGACCAATAAAAACATGTCCATTGATAAGATAACAAATGCATTGCCCACCACTTGTTCTTAATTGAAAAGGGGCTACTACTACGACTAAGAAAGAACCAAACGAAAATATCATGCTTCATATATCTTGCATATGTAATGTGCAGATTTTTTTTATTTTCTCGACGAAAAAGTTAAGGTTATTTCAGTTCTAATACCGTTTTATTATCCACTGATGTTGTTGTTTAATGCTTTTTGGCGTAACTTTTTACTATTTAGGATGATTTTCTCAATTCACTCATGGTCAGCAGCCTGAGTAAGATTTTGATTTAGTTTGAAAAGTCGCATGTGATTCATATTATCTATTTATAATTGCTATAATGTCTGCTGAAGCTTTTTTCGAAGTCTTGATAATCATAAGACCGTATATTATAATGCTATAGAAAGCATGTTGATATAATTTGAAGTTTTTATGTAACATGACCATGACCATTTACGGTTTTTCTCCATACATATTTGTATCCACTTCACTTCATTTTATATTCGTCAATGTAGAGCCTAGCCTACTTGAAAAGTGTGCTTAAGATGCACATTGTAGTTCACTGTTTCCACTTACAAAATCTCGATATCTGTTCCATAGACCTTTACATAGGTTTCTCATGATGATTTTTTACCATTTAAAAACTTTTCCAATAGCCTGCTTTCTAATATAAAGCATATTTTCTGGAAATCATCAAATTAAGCATAAATTCATAAATTCAGCTCAATTCTTTTCATAATTAAATTATAATTATAATCCAAATCTTTAATCTTAGGATGTAGTGATTTGACATTTGACCTACGAACATACCTGACCTGAACTGGATGTCTACTGAAAATCAAAGTCACGTTTAGTGAGTGAACCTCTGGGGTATGTTGGATCAACTAATTCTTTTATTGATTTACCTACATTACTGTTGATTCATGTTAGTTAGGATTAGGATATTTTAGGCAACTTTAGCATGTCATCATATCAAACGACGATAGCTATTACCACAAGAGAAGCAAATACACGAAAGTCATTTTGTACAAAATCTAGTCATTCTACAAATGTGAGCGTCAGGTACGAAAATACCTGTCTGACAATGAGTTGTGTCGATTATACACTTGAGAAAACAGTAAAAACTAGAGAAGCGTGTAATCACTGTTGAATCCTCCTAGAAACAGGAGAAAGAAAGCAGCAAAGAAGAAGTGAGTGGGAACAGACAAATTTTCATGTGTTCGCTTCTTGTCCAGAAAAGTGAAGAAAGGAGTACGTATTATGGGCTGCATCTTCTACCAAAAGGTTCCATATAAAGCCATCAATGGAAAAACATCTCAAATCATTTTTTGTACGACGATTTCCATGCAACTTTTGTACTCACCATCATCATTCCCGTTTCCTTATGAATACACTTCGTTAAATTTCTCGAAGCATGCAATCCTTTCCTTTCTAACCCAATTCACATCCCGTCTTTGAAATTGGGATGAAATGTTATTTGAATTCATGACGGACAAGAACTTTAATATTATCATATCAGTTCGGTACTCCGCTCCCCAGAGTAAAGATAAAGAATACTCTGGGAATGGCTTCCAAAGATGATATATACGTTATTGTATAGGAACATTATACGATTCCGTTTAAAACGCAAGTGCTTCATTTTTTGAATTCAACGTACATTTCTTCCCTCTATTTCTGTAAGCCAGATTGGCTGGTGAGAGAATGAACAGATGAAGAGAAGTAAATATTCTAGTATAGCAAAATCCAACAGATGCTTTTTGCAACCCTTTGGGAAAAAGGAGAAACCTGTGTTTACGAGTAGTATGCGTATTATGCCTAAATTGAGATTTCTTTTATAAAACGCTGAAAAAACCTACGGATGCATTGTGCGTGCCTACATTTTAACAATGATTTTCCCCAAAATTGGAAACTTGTACTCACTTAAGATGTGTGTAGTGTGTATGCTTTTCAGCTTAACTTCGGATTCTCATTTAGATATGTGTCTGTGCAAACACTCTTAGTGTTGAATATATTACAACAGACATCATTCTAAAACTATTCAAGTCTACATTCCAATGAAAATCACTGAAAGTACGCGAATGTCTTTCTTTAATCCTCACTTATAATAAAACCGTATACAATTATAGTAAGGGAATATCCCATTATGTTTGGAAATGGATTTTATGCAATATTCACTGTCTCAAACAATGGACATGAGTCTGACTGGCAACGCATGTGCTTTCTTTGTGCTTGTATTAGTTATACTTCGTACTGGTGAGTTGGAATACTAATATAAATTATTATTATCAGTTCATCTTCCTCAAAAATCGGTTTAAGAGCATACGAGTTTACTGGTAAAAATGCTGTCAGCGTGAATGATTGTTAATAGTAGCAATTTTCGTACTGATTTACAGGAACATTGGATACATACATATTACATAACTTATTTAAGACTAACTTTCCTATTTGTCGAAACAGTAAATAAGTTTGCTACGACAAAAATTGACGGGGATCCTAGTTTGCTGATTTGATGTTGTTGTTATTGTATAAGAGTAATCTTATTGCCCACTATAGTGCTATCACAAGAGAAATTGTTAAGAAACGGCAGTGGGACCGTGAAGTACGCTTTATGGAGAAAGACAAGGAATGGGGATCTCGTGCTCTCCCTGTGAGGCATTCAAAAGAAGGCTCCTTTGACATGCTGAATATAGCACAGCAGTATAATACTCATGTCTTCAATCTGGGTTTTCTCATTCCTGCACCAGCAGTCGACCAGTTGTCATTCCTTAGCTCGGCTATGCACCAAACCAACTTGTTCTGTAGCTACTCTTAACCCATGCAACACTCTTTCCCGACTCGAAATGAATCCCCCATGGAAATTGCCAACTCATATATCTCCAGTCTCTCAACCATCTAGAATTTCAATTACAATTGGTTGAAAGTTTGGAATTAAACCTGTGTTATGTGTATTGTTTTGAGCACATGTAATTCATTAAAGGTGAAACGGCAATCCAAACAGGAGTTCGTATGCTTGAGTCAGCGTCATATAACTATAAAACAAAAAAAGTGAAAGTATAGTTGTCTCAAGTCACCCTGTTTGCTGCAGATTTCTTGTTCATTAAAACAAAAAGTGGATATGAACTTAAAGTAGTGGCTTTGTGAACCGGACGCAGGTATTAAATTACTCTTTTGAATTTTTCAAATTCATCCCTCTTCAAAGTTGAAGGTTGCTTTAAAATGTATCTGATGGTTAACTATAATATATATGACGAGTAAATAAGTGACTTTTGAGTTGAAAGACTATAAATTTTACAAATTAAAAAACCTCTCCAAAAGCTAGTTAGTTCATATCAGATACTGCCATTTCGTGGTTTGCATGTGTGAAGAAGGAAGGAGAAAAGAACGAAGAGAGGTGGAAAGTAATAAAAATGCATGATTGTTTACGAGATTGAACCAAGTCAGCAGAAATCTTGCAGCGAGTAATTACACCGAGAAGAGAGATTGTGCAGAAGGAGAATAGTATACCATTGGTTCTAATAATATATATCCTAAACTTTCTGCTTGGTTGGTCCAATAGCTACGTGGCTTTTATAGTTTTACAACGAGAAATAAACACATCAAAAGGGAAGTTCTCCAGCTTCACGCAAATATACCTACATAAGCATTCTTCAACAGATATCCAAAATATATAGCTCAAGACAACCGTTAGTTCACTCAAGCAATTTCGAAAATCAAAACTAGGCACTCAAAGAAGAAACCTCTTACAAAGTGAACAAGACGAGAATCCTATTCTGCATTACAAAAGGAGCATTCGAAGTATTCGTAATCATGTTCCTTTCCCTACTTCCATCACCATCGTCATGCTTGGGTACCTTGCCGTTTCCAGTGTTTGGGATGCGAGTGTGGTCCGAATCTACCACCACTTCTAAACGTAAAACAAAGCATTTCACTGAATCCAGACAAGCTTTCTGGAGAAAACGTACCTGCTGTATTTTTCTAGTGTGCTGGTTTTTACTGAGTCTGGAAACTACTGGCGAACCACACTCTCACGACAGCGATTCAAAAATACAGGCTCCAGCAACCTACCTTGGCCAACCACCAATGAGCGTCAGTGATAGTTATGACGCTAGTCGTGAAATTACGATGTTTCCCCATCAAACAACTACAAAACCAATAATACGAAACCAACATGATGTGGTACAATATGGCAATCAAAGTAATTTCGCCAAAGAAAGTGCGGCATCAGTGATAGCATCATCTTTCAGAAATGTTGATACCCAAACAATTAGTTCAAATGAAGAAGTGGGGGTAGGTCAGCAAAAGCAAGGTTCGAAGAAAAAATCTAAGAGTTGTGACTTGAATGTTTTGAAAGGATGTCTGGAGGCGATACCCCCTATGAATGACACAGGAATACCGAGTACTGCTCAAGCAGTGAGTACTGCGTGTCGGTAAGGTTTCAGATGTTATCCACCATTTGTCAGACAAGTACTTTGTCAGAGATTTTTTTATTTGCATACGTGGGAAAGTTATTAGTTGTCTAACTTTGATGTAAACTGTTCAAGCAAACTATTCCAGTAAGGCAAATAAAACAAGCCAATCATTTCGTGGAGGAATTCATTAAAGTCTACTCACTTTGCTTTTTGCTGGAGAGACTGTAATATTTAAATATGGGTGTCATTGAATACAATTAAAAGTCCGAAAACTTTTATCAAGTTGTAAACCACGGTGAGCTGTGGCCTTTGGGCTAGACTATCTCTAGTAAAATATCTTGCAATTAGTCTCATAGTAAGTCAGAGCCAAAAGTCTGGTATCTACCATTTGGGAAGAAGTTCAAATCTGTTGTTTAATTTGTCGGTAGCAGTTAGGGGACATCAGAAAGTACAAAAAAATCTCAGAATCATCTACTGCTAATATTAGATACAAGTTAATTTACAGTGTGTTTCATGGAATGACTTGTAACTGTTTAACATAGTGAGCCATAGGTTGACAGGTTCAAAGGTTCATTTTTCATGTCACTCATTTAAAGAAGTTAGCGATGGACAGTGTCAGACGTCAGAATAAAATAAAAGTACTTTTGCGGTTGTATGTCTTGAATTCGTGTAGAAAATCAGAATTGGCTTGTTTTTCTTTTCAGAATTTACGACAACGGGATGAGTTGCTTTGACCGGTGGAGTAAAATATGCTTGGTAGAGAGTCATAGACAAAAGGTGAAAGCTTCCATAACAGGAGCTCACGAAATGTACAGTTTCCTCTGCAAGGATCCCAAGTTTCGAGCAGACTATTTGAAGCACAAAGACTGCTACAAGAAACTTTCTCCGCATTGGGATGAATGTTCTAGAGGATTTATAGATGGCTTGAGAAAAAATACAAAGCACAACCATACTGCTTTTTGCTGGTAAGTTTACATTTGGTGTGATAATAAAAACATTTTGCTAATTAATTAGAGAACCCAACAAAATGTAATGATGATTGTGTTCAAAATGTTTTTGCTAGTTTTTAAAATAATTGTTGTTTACTTTTCTTCCGATCGTTCAGTAAGTAGTAACGTCTCTTTGTCTTGTATCAGCATATGTGCTTTCTTTCACGTTTGTTTTGCGTGACCGGCAAAATAGAACTTTGTTGGCTTTGTTATCAGAACACACGTTAGAATAACAAGTTGTGTTGACAAGCATTTTAGCAAAATTGTTTGTGTCAATCTGGTTTTTGTAGGGCTAGTCAGGAATTTTCTGTGGCTTTAAAACCTAATTCGGTGACAAACGGGACTACCTATATACTATCGACAAGTTTTATCTTAATCAGTGCATATATTTCCGTGTTTGCTCGCATTTATCCCCCAGAAAAGTATTGAATTCATCTCGAGGATAGTTTATGCAGTTGCCCATCACAGTAAATAGCCCAGTTCCTTCGTCACGATGTTCGTTAACTCCAAACAGCGTATCAAAGAGATATATAAGTCATGTTGTCCCCCAGAAAATACTTGGAACTAGTCGAAGTCGAAAACCTTGTCATGTAATGGTAATAGTGGCGCAAAGGGTTACGAAACAAAGCAAAGATAATATTACATTTACTAACATGTTCGAAGCGTCTAAAAGATTACTTTGATCAGTGGATACTAGATACACCTTAGATCAGTGAACACTAGATACACCTTAGATTAGTGACTATCACAGTCTGTTCCAGCTTCATGCACATCAACTCTTTTTAATACTATTTCCTAAACTTCCTCACTTTTTAGTTACGCTTACATTTCAACCCAACTATGCACTTGACTTTATTCGGATTGACACTGTTATGCTTACATATATTGGATATCAGGGAACAAAGGAAAGAAGGAAGAGAGTGCCAATACGATCGCGAATGACACTGATCAACGAAGAAGCCCAATTGTGCAATCGGATTTACTCTTCTTTCAAAAAAGGACATTTTCTCACGGAGATTTGGGAATTGAATGACATGCTTGAGCCATGTGCAATATTAGCAAACTACATATACACAAGTAGATAGAGTGAAACGACAAAACGTATTACTAATATTGCAAGCAAGGAAAATGCATTTGTACTGTACATAGCTCATGATATGATATTCACCCACATGATATCCCTCGAATATCCCTCCCTTGTATTCGATCAATTGCGGAGGCTGTTGTAGTTTCTATTTTGTGTTGCTGCTTTTACCAAGGACAATGCAGAGAGTGACGTTAGAGGGGAGAGTTTTTTTGAGATCGACAGGAGAATCCCTGTTATTTTTTCAACTCGTGTGTGGTGCTGATGGATGCGTACTTTCAAAATACACACTTTCCAACTTGAATGGCATGTAATAATAACACCATTTCTTCTCCAAAAGTAGTCTTGGAGTTGCCATTTGCAATTTCTAATACTTCCGTATTATCTCACTCTTTCTCCCATAAACCCATTTCCTTTGGATATGATAGTGATTTATGAACTTGTGCAAAGGATGGTAAAAGCTTTCGCCCGTTCAACTTTCAGATAATGCTCGAGACACTGTATTGCTTTTTTGGACGGATTTGATGTTTGCTTTATTTTGAAAGTATGATATGGTGGTGTCCGGGAATCTAGCTATATGCTAAGTACACACTCCAGCTCCAGTAAAAAGCGTACTTTAAATGCAAAGTAAAATCTGAAATGTTTGATAGCAGAAACGCCACTTTTTGCTATGAGTTATGTACTACCTTGGACACAATCTTACTTTCCCCTTATTTTTCTACAACCTGTTTTTCACTACACTTGCTTTCATGTAGCTTGCTTTAAGTATTTCCGTAGGAAACGTTCTTTCTTGATAATACATTCTTTTGCTAGCTGTTGTGTGTTTAAGGAAATGCGAATACTTTTATCAAAACTTGTAGTGTAGTGCAAACTGAGATTTTTTCTTGAGGACTAATACATTTTACAATAATTTTTATGTCCGCTTTTTACCTCTAGCATCCGGCTCGAGTTTCTCGCTTGCGTTTCCAAACGCTCTTCATACCTTTGTAGCCTTGATGCCACCAGGTTTTTATTGAAAATGGCCGAAACTCTAGTGCGGAGCTCCTTACGGAGCCATATTCCTGACCACTGTGTCAACATCAAATCACAGAACTGCATCCCTATTAATGGAGCTGAGTCGTTGTTGAATCATCCCCTTCAAATCTATTTCATCTCAGTCCCATCCAACTATTTTCTTTTAATCACTCTCTACACCCTTCATCGGTTTTTTTAATCAGACAGCAATGTCTAGTTTCTGCATACGAAATACTAGTGAGAACGTTACGTTCAATTTTCAAATCAAAAGTAACCGAGAGAACCAAATCGACTGTTTTAAGGGGAACGAGGCGAGAGTGGCAAGCTTTAGGGTAAATAAATATGATTTTCTACTATGTAGATGTAGAAAAATAAATTTTTACTGTGAGGATACATTTAAATATACCTACCTACAGAGATAAAAAAGTACAGACAAACCTTATCAAGGAGGTAAAGATAACATGAGTTGATGAACTGGACTGTGTTGTTTTATTTTATTTGTATAGTAATCTAATGTGCACTCGTCATTCATCTATTTCATCTATTGATGTACTGTAGAACCCCATGCTCTATTTTGATATTTATGAGAATGTGATGTTAAATGTTACTATATAATGATTTAATATGAACTGTAGATAATTTTGAAGAAAGTATGAATAAGTTTTGCTGCTGACATGTGTACGTCATCTTTTACCAGCTCTTACGGCAACGGTGCTACATATATTGAGTCTATAAGAGTGTGTTTGTATTTCCACAGTCATATTTTAACAGTAATGGGTAAAAAATGATAAAATATTCATATTCGGGACTATACTATCTTAGGTATATTGATAAAATTGAGTCATTAGTTGAGTCGAAAAATGTTTTCCTTCCATTAATGTGCAGCTGGAGTACGTTCAAGTTTTCATGGGTATAAAGCATGGCTAGCTCTCGCTAACTTGACTGCGAATGTTAAAATACCAAGAAAGGATTTTTTCCTGAGGGAAAGTTGAAACAGTGATTCAATTGAAAAGCTGCATAATTGAACAAAAACCGAGAAAATATTTCAGTAATAATTGAAAAGCGTAACAACTTAATATATGTATTCATTCACCAGAGATAATCAGAAGTGGATATTTGTGTAATAATGCATTCAATATATTGTAAGAGATATGTAAGAAAAATATTCGATATACTTCAATGTACCAAACATGAAATAGGGTAGTGAAGTGTTTTATGAGAAAACTAATAATGTTCTCAATTCTTGTTGCCAAATACAGCAAAGTTTGTTTAAATGGGATGAAAGCGTTAGTTTCTTTTAACAAGGGCAATAAACAAAGTATCAAAGCTGCATCAAAAAGATTCATGCGAGGGGATGAGGTGTGTTAGAACACTAGGTGTGTGTGAGGTGTATGTGTGTGTGCTCTAGAGAGCTGGAACATGAGCACATCTCCTCTGTTTATTTTTCTGAGGGAAAACCTAAATTTTTCTACAGGGCATCTACACAAACATGGTTTGGATTTTAATGATTGTAGCTTGCCACAAGAGGAACCGCATGTCCATCACATCTTGGATCACTGCCAGCACATAAAACTCCAGTCCCAGAGTCTCGTTTGATGATTTGTCCCATTCCAAATGTTACTCGCTCCCATCCCGTTAAAAATACAGGGCCATTATGTCCCATAGCTAGTAGTTGCTGCTGTACTTCCGGCGAGATTCCGTCTTCTAAGAGAATTCGACCTGTTTGCTTTCCCCCGTCAATTTGGATTCGATGAGCATCTAAAGCTGCCGAAAGAAATTGATTTGTGGTAAGTGAAGACGGGTAAGTGATCAAATTATAAACAAATTTGAAAAAAATGCCCCGAGAATTTCAATCAGCTTCTTGGACATTGTGCTGTGAGATTTGTAATTTGTAATATTATATGCTGAGAAGAAAATATGGAAACTTGCTGAACATAAACTGCCGCTGTTCCTCTTTTGGATTTTAATTTTAAAACATAATCAGCACCCGCAAAGGAAATATACATTCTTTCTCTTTCCCAGGTGCAATATCTCTTTGTCGTCAAGTTATCAAATAAAACTCATCTCATTCTGGCCTACCATTCCAAACTTGCTACTCGCTATCGCTGCTACCCTTCTATGATATGAAATCTTTTTTAACAAATTATGCTAGGGTAGATCCCCTCTCATTTATCCCCTCTCATTTATTTTACATTATCATTCATGGATTGCAAGAGGAATTTGCATGAATATTGAATGTACACGGGAAGATACTCACGGTCGTTTTTGAGGCTGCAATGAGTTGACTGCATTCCTGTCTAATGAAAACGCGTTCCCTCGGTTGTGCAGTACGAAGCCACAGTGGAAAGGGACAATACCAGAGCCAAAGTCTTCATAAACTGAATTTATAAAACTGCAAGCGTTCCCTTGACTGTCGACAACGCCAAAGTATACAGTGCACGATGTATTCGGAGGAAAACCATGATCCTGAACAGAAGCAAAAAATTATGTATATGTGTATGTACATAGCAAAGGTACAGGTACATGGTATAATATCCAGTGTTTTTCTGCATATCATCAATTCCTGCAAAGCTAGTCAAAATCTCATAGGAATTCACTTCATCTGATTCCATTTAGAACTACAATTTAGCTATGCCATATACCATCCTGCACAAAATTACATGGGTAACTATATTATTTTGTAGCAATCATTTTTCCCAAACCAATTCATGCAATCTCCGAAAATTACCCCACTTCCACCATTTCCCTATCGAGTTTTAGACAGCCAGCTTTTAAAACTTAAGTTTTTGCATCTAGCTCACAGTTACAACTTTCTATAAAATGGCATGTACATATGTAATGATGAAATATTCTATTATATTAAAAATTTACGACGCTTACAATACTCTGATTGGCAAAACGTGGAGTAATTAGTTGACGTCGTTTCACTGCGTACTCTTTGCTCAGCATACCCCTCATTGGTACAGGGGTGAAGGCAGGGTCAGCCACGTAGAATCTTGTATCCGTAAAAGCAACCCGAAGGCATTCAATGACCAAGTGCAAATGCTCTGCAGAATTGTGTTTCATTCTAGAGAGGTCAAAACCTTCCAAGAGATTCAAAGCCATGAGAGCTGTGATCCCTTGGCCGTTTGGAGGCATTTCGAATACATCATATCCCCTATAATTTGTACTAATTGGAGTATCCTGCGTGTTGCTATGCTCAGCCAAGTCTTCGCGTGTCATGATACCTCCCATCTGTGTAATAACTTTAACAATTTCGTCGGAAACACGACCAGTATAAAAGCCTCGCTTTCCTTGTGCAGCTAGCTCCCTCATTGTTTGCGCTAGATAGGGCATCTTCATGATTTCACCTTCCTTTGGTACCACCCCCCTCCTGAACATTTCACCTCCGTTTGGAGAAGCCCTTTGAAGAAGTTTTTCACTTAGGCCCCAATGATGAGCTGTAATTTGTCCCACGGGATAGCCATCTTCTGCGAGATGGATTGCTGGATTAAGGATTTCTGCAAGTGTTAGCTTTCCACTGCCAAATAGTTGAACGGTATCGCACCACCCAGCCGCAGCTCTGTATATTTTATCAGAAAATTGTGCAAAACATGGGTTCAACTTGAATTGCATAGACTTCTTTGGTTTCCTTTCCTGTCGAATTTGTGGCCTTCTCGGAGCCTACCACGGCAAAAAATTACTCTTCAGCTAACATCAGTGCAATGCACGTTCTACGTGCAAGTACACGCCACGCTTTATGTCCACACAAACAAAGGGTAAACACTAGCATTTCACAAGATAGAGCAGTATCCTGCTTTCTTTTTGCTTTGACTTGATTGACAAATTGTACATAAAATCGTAGACGATGGAGAGAAGGAGAAAGTAAATGATGAGAAAGACTTGTTATTTACCAACTGTCTTGCTTACCCAGGCACAGTAATAAAGAATGGAGATTTGGACGTAGGGCGGGTGCTCTCAGAGTAACCGAACCTCTCAAATACATCAATAGATATATTTTTGCTTGCTCGTCCCCTATAGGGAAAAATTGATATTTATTGTACGTCAAAAACACCTACAGCAAACAATATTAAACATACGAGCATATACACAAATAAGCATTCCCAGCACCCCTTCGGCCATATCTAACTTTCCCTGGTTAAGTCTTTTTCAGGAAAAACTCATAAAGTGTAGTAATAACTCTCTTCTCCGAGACAAGTGTAGGATGAGACAAAATATATTGAAATATTGACAGGTATACAGCAAGTAATATATATTTACAGATTTCCATTCCTTCCACTTCCCGAACCATGTACACATTTTATTGATGGAATCTATAAAAAACAATTCCAAGAGGACTTCCATCCAGAATCTACTTTCGTTTATATGCATTAATGTTCTGAAGATTTTAGAGTCCCAAAGAATCCATCTTCCTCCAAGATATTTTTTAAAATCTACTATAGTCATCCTGCTGAGCTTGTATAATTCACATGAGACTTACACTATTCTCGTAATGTGATATGAATGGTAAGTAGGCAAAGAAATGCATAGGTATATTGGTATATATCAAATTCTGCTTCAACATTGTTTTCGAGAAGGGAACAAGGATCAAGGATTCGTCAAATTGTGAAATATCCCTACAAGACAATCCTGTGGAATTTTCAGAACTTACGTAGCATTTAACCCCAGGACTTGTTTTCTCCTGGCATCGTAAAACAGACAAAAGACATCCCCTCCTAGACCTAAGCAAATAAAATCTGTATTGGTTATTTGGATTTTGAAGCTTACATTATAATTTATAATGCTCGCGACAGCTTTCAATACATTGTAATGCATTCGCCGTCACGATTGACGTATTATGCCAGGGCACAGTTCACTTCATGCTATGATAATCAGATGAAGTAGCCAACGTAAAACACTGCAGATGTATGATTGTAAATATTTGTCAGGAAAAGGATAAATGTGTAAATATACTGCGGAGACGGTTTCAGATTTCCTTTTCTCAATTAATGTTAAAGCAGAAGTGCTCACTTGTCAATTGTAATGTACTTGTAATTTGATCTATACCTGTGGAGTAGGGTTGAGTCACACCAAGATCTGCTGCAACAGCAACGGCTGCATCTGCTGCATTTCCTCCAGCTTTTAGAATGTTCAGGCCTGCTTGTGCTGCCAGTGGCTGTTAATAAATTTGTGGAAACTGATTTGGAACGTCATTTCCAGATTAAAAACCCTTCAGTTTACTTTCTCGGTTACTTGATAGTATATTTTCAGAGCAAATGAATGCCTAGATGACGCCATTCAGACGGCAAGATGGAGTGTAGTAGTCGTATCAAATTACCTGACTACATGAGACGATTCCTTGATTTGAGTAGACAGGAGATCTTCGAGAAATCCAAGGTCTTGCAAGGCCTTTATTGGAATCCATTCTTGACTGAGAAAAAGTACAATATGTTGATGAAGTGCGTTTTAACATTAGGGTTTGATAAAGATAATCCTTAAATGGAGAAATTGCTTGCACACACGAATTGCTTGCATACATTTTACCTGCTTTAGTAATTCAAATAGACTAAAAAACTGGACACATTTAATTGTGCACTGACTCAAAACCAGAAGTGCACTGATGCAGATAAATAAAACCTTAAAAGAAAATTATAGCACTTTTCTGTTTAATTCGATTCAACGTTGACTGCGGTATAATTATCGGATAAATTTGTTGCAGGTATAATGCAACAGGTCAGCAAACGACACACAATCTTAACATATTTTTACTTGTGTAACTATAAATTATCTCCGAGTGGAATGTCTTCAGTAACATTATCTCTCAACAATATGCTAGGCAGGATGAGAAGCTGGTAGTAAAATATTGCTGACTGAACTCATTGTTCTGTTTACTTCAAGTGTATCTTGAATAACATTCTTTGGAGTACTTACACGTGTACCCAGGATTATACCTACATTGTTCCTAATTTCTGATATAAATAGAGACAACATTATAATATACATACTATATGTATAGTATATTGTGCATCAATCATTCACAGAATTGGTTAATGGGAATAGATAGATACATCAAATGTAAAAGTATTGGAGTGCAAGGGGAGTTTATCCGTTACTTGTATGGTATTACTGAAAATAAAATAATTAAGACATCGGATCCAGACCACGTATTAGCTTACTACTATACAGGTTCGTTATTAAGTCAGTGATTATATGCGTCATTCTATACATCTTTTTATCATCTCATATGTACGTCTCACAAGTCTCAAGTATCAAACAAATACGAAATACATATTTAAGGAAATAGATTTTTGGGCTTGATGAATGTAGGTTTATGAAATACATATAAAAATGAAAAAATAGAATCGTGGCAGGACGCCTTGTAATTTTATTAATTACAAATATAAACGCAATATATAGTAAATGCGAAAAATAAGTCATGCATGGCATATCCTATATTTTGGATTTAGTATGGTTAACATAAAAGGCATAGCGTAACTAATACCTTTTTTGTTTCATCCAATCTTGGACGACTAGGCTTTAATCACCAATCTTAGAAATAAGAGAGAGAAAATGATTTACTGCGTCTGGTGCTGGCGGTTACCACACTTCTGAAACTCTTAATACTTTTGCCTAGGTCAACAAGGATATTTCCCCGGCAAAGGAGGCTAGGGCGCAGTCATGCATGGTCCTTAATGATACTGGCACAGCCACATATTTTATGAAAGGATACAGAAACTCTAGCCAAAATCAATAAGTGTATTAACTGTAACAAATAAAATCCATTAGACTGGGCACCGTCTGTGTGACGTATTGGCAGAGCTCTCCTAAAATATTCCTGTCATGGAATAGGACATCATCTTCCACAAAAGTCCTCTCGCTTAGAGATGCCTTGTACTCAGAGTCTTAAGACCTATCCGGTCAATGGGGGGGGGTGAAAGATATTTGGCTGAAAATTTGTACTCAGGTGCACTTTAAT
>JAHZNA010004660.1:0-21799 GCA_027743935.1 Sinodicranocentrus sp. ZH6 | reverse complement strand
CGTGATTTTCGCTGCAAAGTTGACCAGAGTTGATATGTCACTTGCCTTAACTCTCGCTACACTAAAAAAGGTTCCCTTGTCAGCCAATAAAATAAGAAACCCAAGTAAACATTCATTCAAATAAAAATGTCTCGAGTAACTAGTCTAGTATGTTTCAATTGGAACATAATAGAAAATATCCAAATCTCAAATACAAACTAAAGCAGATTTATTTTACACTTAACGGATATGTCCTCTATTAACGACATGTGACGATTTTACCTTACAGCGTGTAAAATAATTTTGGCCGTCAATGTGAATATTTTCTCCTTTAAAACCTGAGTTTGAATGCAACGTTTATGAATTATAATATGTTCTGATAGAACCTTCCATCTGACCATAGATATTTTATATGATCTTTATAGATATATGAACCACCAAAAACTGACATCATACTTATACACTGTTATACTGATGCTCACATTACTTACCTAGAGCACTTCTATAGTTTGTAATCCGTCTGTTCGAAATGTGCTAGTAAATTTTAAACAGATGCCTTTCAAGTAACTAAACCGGACGTGCATCATATTGCTTACAGTAATGTGTGTTCTGGAATGCCGTTCTCGTGCTTTTATTAGGGAAAACATATCAGTTTACGAGTTCGGTAACAGTTGAAAAACAAGCATGAAACTGATTTTACAACCAATTTGATGATTTTGTGACGGATCAAACAGATATTTATATCCAAAATACGAATTGCACTCATTTCGAGATACGTCTTATTTTATTTGGGTGAAATGGTAGTCGAAGTCAATATTAATAGGCACGAATTGGACTCAATGAAACGCAGAGAAAAACAGTAAAGATCAGAATTTAGTACTGCATTTAAACATAAAAGTACCTACCGTCATTGTGCAAGGAACACAATTTTTTTCGGTGGTGTAGATGCATAATGGGACAAAAAATATTTAGTGAAACCAATGCCACAAACAGTGACTAGCAACGGAGATTAGCTGGAAATCGTAATTTATCAGTAGGTAGTATACTGCCGTTTGCAATTCAAGGGCAATTTTAGGTATCCCAAGCACTCTCGGAGCATTTCTCGGAGGTGCAAACTTCTTCCATAATGTCACGTACATAAAGCCATTAACAAGCAACCCTCACATTAGCAATGAAAGCTGCAACATGTCAAATCCAGAGTCACCATGTCTTTCTCAATTATTTCCACCTGAATGGGCGAAACATGGTAGTGTGAACGTGAGTAGGGTTGGTTCCATTATGTGTTGTTTAACTTGTGGTAACGTTTAGTGGAGGCAGTAACTGGGTTAGTCTGATCAGAACTTCGTTAAGATATATAAATGTACTTTACAATGAAAATAATACGCATTGTACAGTCCAGTCTCGTTATATCTAAAAAATCTCTGGATTCCCTCATTCCTCAATCAGGAACTGTGGTAGAAAACAGTTTCAACATGCTCTTGCACACGTATTTAATCGCACTTTCCTTTGCACAAAATGAAATTCGTTTTCATAGTTTTCTACATGGTTTTCTAGATGTGGATGCCATTTAACTACATCTCAGCCATTCGTGAAATAATGTCATTGAAACTGAAATGTGCCTTGATGGGTGAAAGCGTAAACACAACTCGTTCCAATGAGCAGCCAGTATCTACAAGCTACATTACTGCATTAGTTACTTCCTGTATTGGCACTCATACTCATAATGGAATCGTACCACTAATTCGATTAAGCTTTTACTCTCTATTGTACTAAAACATGACAATTTGACTTATGTTGAGATTTGAGATAGGCTGCTGACAATTTACTATGATACTCGTAAAACACTCTATTGTCATTTTCCCGTGAGTAATAAAAATCCCTACGCTAGCGGTGCAATGTAATTGAAACGATAAACCGCGCTGCTTTGCCTGAAAACAGCTTTTGATACGAAACCTCATCCTTCATGCTAACATGTGCGGGTTTCAGCTCAGTTAGTTACATGTTATAAATAACCATTACTACCTTTCAGGTACAGGTTTTCCCTAATTGTTCGAGATAAACAACAAGACTGAACTTTTTATTACGGTCACTCTGATGACACATAAAAAATTTGCAGGCAAATGCATGCAAAGGGTAAAGAAATGTATCATACAGATTGACATGTTTGCTGATGATATTGATGCTGTAGCCAATTGGGATTATTGTGATTAAGCAAATACTGCAGTTTAGAAATGATTTTCTGATATTAGGGTCAATGTTTCAACACAAATATCAAAAGTTTCGTGCCAATTTCGATGCATGTAGTGTGATGGGATGAGACATTGAGAATCCTAATTTTCTGTTACTTAATTTTGTTTCTTATGTCCATTCCAGGTCTGATGTGTTACTTAATCCTGTGAATTAATTTGTTAGCTCTATGTATGTTTAATACATGCAACAATGCCATGCTTAAACGCATATTTATAATTAGATGGAAACCGGAGATTAATGCTAGTAATTTTGCATGGACCATAAATATAATATAAATACTTAAATTTAAGTATAGCCTTGATTTGATATTGACCGAAAAGAGTCACTCACTGGATACCAATAAATATATGATGTAAAATACAAAAATTGACTTTTTGGATTAAAATGGTCCTGCTATTGTTAGTTGTCAACTGTAAGGAGCAGGAGAGTCAAATGCCAAACAGTTTTGTATACATTCCAGGGGATTCAGACAAAATATCAAATAAGTTCATACAAATGCAGTCTTATGCATAGTATTATGAATGATTAAAGGGTTAAGTAAGAACGCTTTATTAAATCAAGAGAAGTGATATTACATAAACATATTTGCTTTGTTCAGTCAGATGACAAAACATGACAAGTTACATGTCGTTGAGTTGAAGCTCAGTTTGCTCAATATCAATCAACCAACAAACAGCAAACTACTTGTCGAGAAAATTTCAAATAATGCTACCTATTAAAAATACTTTTCGCTAAACTCATAAAAGGTACTGTGCTTCACTGTCTTGGAGACAAAGAGGAGCAAAGCCGTTTCACAAGACCACTTTCCTTTCATCATCCAGGAAATTGTTACAACTACTCATAGAAAGTTGTTATTAGGCTTGAGAGTCGTTCAAGCCATGAGTTTTGTAATCCAACCTACTCTACGATATATTACCCCTTAATATCCCTTTAATTTTCTTTTAATCTTACTCCACTCACACTCGCACCAACTCAAAGATCATTTATCTATATATTCTGATTTTATTTCCTAAACAAAAATCATTCCAAAAACTTTATTACTCGCTATAGCTTTAGTGCATGAAGCAATATGAATTAATATTTTTAAAAATCAATTGAAAATCTTTGCACCTAAATTTTTACAAAGTTACAAAGTTTTGTTTCTTTTCCTATTCCTAAAGCCAGCTAAAGCTTTCCTAAACCTTAAGTCAAGTGGTTCCCTTTGAAAAAAATGAAATTCCTTTCATGAAACTCTTTCTCATCAAGAACTAAATACAGTAAGACAGTAGTTGGTAGTGGCCCGTTAGTAGCTAAGCTTCTTCTCACGGTCTTATACTCACAATCAGTAGTCATTAATCACTTCCAGTCATCAAGCTATTCTTCTTCATGTTCCACTTTTGACAAAGTTTATCCTAAAGCTGACGATTAGAGTTTAAAGACAGCTGTGAATACGAAATGTTAATATATATTATATCAATATATGCATAGATTTTGGACAGATGGTCCAAATCCTGTGGTTGTCATTTGTCATACTGCCTACCATCATAGCCTTAAGATATTTTGGAGAGTGAAACTGTCAATAATGACTGTTAAAGTATATACGATACCGAGTACCTATTATCATCACTTACAGGAAGGAGATAAATATAAGCTAATGTAATATGGTCTAAAACGCAAAGCTTCACAAAGCATATGAGCCATAATCATGATCATTGCTCATGTGACATATGGCATTGTACACAATTACGACAACCTTTGTCCAAACTCTAACTCTAACACTCCATACTTTTATCACCCAGAAAATAATAATTATGTAAGTGTCAAAGGAATTTATATTTGTATACTGACACGTTCTACGAAAATGTTAGTTTGAATTTTGGAAGGCTTCGAAACAATGTTCAATAGAGTTTCTATTCAACAGTTTCTTCTCTCAACTTTTACCTTTACTCAACTCGACCTTTTATTCACATTGTGGAGGTGACAATTTGTATTCATAAACTCTCAAGGATTTATTTCATCAGATGGAGACATATGGTCTTTCGCAACGAAGCAAACTTTAAGCAGTGCCGAATTGAGTTAGTTGCTGCTGAAAAGTCTACGACACATCCGGCAGTGTCAATATGTTTAGGGCTTCCCGTTGCGAAACATTTAAGTGATTGATACGCAGTGATTTTCCTTAGCCCCTATCACCTGTCACTATTATAACCCTTTTCTCAGCAAGCTATTTGGTGTTATTGGTGTCAACTTACACGTGAAAATTTGTGATCGATATAATAATGGTAAATATTTTGCTTGAAAAGCATATGAATGAGTGTGTAATGGATTAGACATTGTTTATTTTGTCGTTTGTGATAAATCTGCAGATATGAATGGGTTGGGTGATATATACGGAGTAATTTATGTCAACATTGTTATCTTAAATGTAGGCTTCCACGATGCCTGACACCATAAACAAATGCCCAACTCGTCCTGGAGATCCAGTAAACGGTAGAAGATCTAAAGAACTTGACAACATGGATCAGATCCCTGAATTACCTTTGGCCTGCTGGAAAGGGCATGAAGCACGAGTGAAAGAGTGCCGTGAGCACTTTACTAACAAGTTTAATTGCTCGCCAACATTTTATGTGCGCGTTCCAGGAAGGTTAAAATAAGTTTTTATAGTAAATTTAATTTGTCCATATTTTTTCCACAAGTTGATTGAAAACTAATCTGTCATGTTAATTTTTAGAGTGAATTTAATTGGGGAACATGTTGATTACTGCGGTTTCGGGGTGTTTCCTATGGCAATTGAACACGATGTATTCATCATAGGACGTACTGTTGCGTCACCTGAGGCTCGTGGAGGTCGTGCAGTGCTCCGCTTAACGAATACTGGTGAGGGATTTGAAGACTTCGAATGCAATGTAGCTGATATAAGGTACGTGAGTTTGGTCGGTTTTTCTAAAGTGCACTAAACACAGTGTAATTGGAAACCAAGTTATTAACATAAGAGTCGGTTGAAATTTGGAAACATTATATATTACATATTGAAGACGCTTTCCTTTGTTTGTAGAACGATTTTACAAAGCAGGCAGCAAGGAGTAGCTCCCAATTGGTACTTGTATTACTTATGTGGAGTGCTTGGAACTCTTGAACATTTGGACAAGGTGGAGGGTGACGTGTTCTTGACCGAAATTTGTGTTGATGGCCGTGTACCACCAAGGGCCGGTTTGTCAAGCTCAAGTGCACTAGTTTGTGCGGCTGCTCTTGCAACTCTTGTTGCATACGAGGTACAATTGTAAAATATCGTATTTAATATTCAAATGCACCGATATATTACAGAGGTTAAAATGTGAAAGTGGAACGTTAAACCGAGTTCAATCACATGGAGTTCATTCTACTTAATGCATTATTTTGAATGTTTCCCTCAGCCAAGGTTATTTTGTGATTTTGGTTGCAAAAACAGCTACACGAATGCACTGGTAATTAAGGAGACTTTGTCTAGTACAAGTAAATGAAAAATCAGTTAACTATTTGCATTAGAATTGCAATACGCTCCCATAATTCCGCTATGTGCACTATACAGCTTAGAATTGTCAGAAGAAACTACAATCAGAATCTGGAATTCTTTGCATAACTACAGTATGGTTATTTTAGGGGAAACTTGGTAGAAAAGAGATGGCTGGAATATGTGCAAAGAGTGAGCGTTACATTGGAACCGAAGGAGGTGGAATGGACCAAGCAATAGCATTCATGGCTACAGCCGGTACGACTTTTCCAACTTTTATGACACTTAAGTAATTACGAATTCTATTGAAAAGATGAAAATTAAGTGAATTAGAAGAAGTTATGTTCCTGCTCTACAGGTACTGCGCAATTAATCGAATTCGTGCCACGGCTAAACGGAGAGAAAGTAAAACTCCCAGAGAATGCCGTTTTTGTCATTGCCAACAGCCTCGCTGAGGCGAACAAGGCAGCCTCTAATCTTTACAATGTGCGAGTGGCTGAATGCCGTACAGCAACATGGATCCTTGCAAAGCTTTCTGGGATACCTAATTATTATGAAATCAACAAACTCAAAACTCTTCAGCAGCAACTTGGGATTAGTCTGCGGGAGATGACGGGACTCGTTTCAAAGCATTTGCATGAAGAACCATACACAGCTAAAGAGGTGTCAAGCTCCGTTTTTACATATTCTTATCGTTTATGGATTATTATAGAAGTAGCTTGACTTGCTTGACTTATACATATTTAATACTGGGCCTTATTCATGATGCGGGTGGCGGGTATTCAGGGAATAAGTGAGACTTCAAGTTTAAGATTATGGTTAGGAAACTTTTATGGATAAAAACTGCTTTGAATACGGATTTGGAATGGACTAATTCATAGATTTCGTTTTCCTGCTGTGAAGTAATATACCTACTCGTTAGCGAATCTCTAAGTCCTCTTCTCATCAAACTTAAGAAAGTAATTATGCCTGATGAACTTTCTTGAAAGTAACTTCCGTGGTTTGGGGTTTAGCGATAATGATATTAAACTTTTTAGGATTATATACAGAGCTTTTGTACCTATCCGGATGAAGGGGGACCTAAAAGATATTTGGCTGAAAATTTGTACTCAGGGGTACTTCGATATGAGGAAAACGATTCCGGTGGAAAATTTGCCAATTTTCTCCCCCAAGTGCCCGAAAATCGCCCTGGCAGGGGGAAATTTCAAAGTGGTTTTTTGCCATTTTCGGGCAATTAGGTACGGAGAGTGGCCAGTTTCTCTGCGGATTCGTCTTTTTCATGCTATAATACCCATCAATACAAAATTTCGTCAAATTCTGACCACTTTTAAATTAGCAAAAAAAATTTGTTCACATGCAATTTGCAAGTTGAGATTTTTGCATTTCTCGTGCATTTGGGTACAGAAAATTGTCATGTTTTTACGGGATTCGCTCTTTCATGCTAAACTACCCCTAAATACAAAATTTCATAAAATTCCAACCACTTTGAAATTCAAAAAAAATCCCGCCAGGGCGATTTCGGGGCTTCGGGGGTGGAAAGTGGAAAAATTTTCATCGGATTCTTTTTTCCCGTATTAAAGTACACCTGAGTACAAATTTTCAGCCAAATATCTTTTAGGTCCCCCTTCATCCGGATAGGTACAAAAGCTCTGATTATATATCCGCATGCAATTTATTTGTATATGGTGTACCTGGAAAACTAGATAATACACGTACTATGAATAATTCTTCTGAATACAAAGTATACTTTCTTTCTGATAGATTGCTGATGTTCTCGAAATGGGACTGGTTGAGCTTAAAAGTAAACCTTTGATGGGTAAAATCAACGTTGACGATGTTTCATTGAAACTCTATCAAAGGGCTAAACATGTCCTTGAAGGTTAGTCATTCATAAAAAAATATTTCTTTGCTCGTAATTATACGAAAAGCATAATTTGTTGATCTTGGTTCATATGAATGGTTTCAGAGGCTGATCGAGTACACGAATTTAGAAAAATCTGTGAGGAAACAAGCCCTTCAGACCACGGTGACAAATTGGGGCAGCTTGGAACGTTGATGAATGCTAGCCACACAAGCTTGAGGGATTTGTATGAATGCTCGCATCCTCGCTTGGATGAACTGATTGAACTATCTAAACCGTTCACCTATGGCGTTCGTTTAACTGGAGCTGGGTAAACGCTAAATCTTGCTTACACTTTGATTATTTTTGCTAGTTTCTGAGATAATTTTTTCTAACCATACTTTTAATTAACCATTTAATACCAGATGGGGTGGCTGCATTGTAGCACTCCTCAACAACGAAAGCATCAAGGATTACCTGAATTGTCTCCAGAAAGAGTATTATGAAAAGCACTTCAATATGTCGAATGTCGACAAGTGCGTTTTTGTAACACAGCCAGGGTCTGGAGCCACTATCCTGAGCTCCGATAACGAACGTTCATAGCAATTTGAGAAGGAATAACTTCACTACAAAATAAAAAATCTAAACTTGTTTGAAACGAACATGAGTTTTACGTGTGTGCAACTACTAGCTAGTTAGTTAAAATATTAAAAACTTTGCTTAAAATGTGTAATTATACAAATATGATTATTCACCAGCATCCAGGAAAAATGAAGCAGTCTTTTCATTTGCTAATAAAGTTGAAGACAAATCATTAGATTAAGACGATTTTATTTGACTCGTAACACACAAAATCCAAACAAAGTAAAGCAATTTCAGATATATATGTCGATTTATAGGGTATATTATTCTCTCGTATTGTACGATTTTAATGTTCTCCAAGGATAATACTGCAGGGCTTAATTGATTTTTCTAATTTACACAAAATAAAAGAAAGTTAATTTACGGCAGAGGTTAAAAATTGAAGCTTACTAAATTTTAATTGAATGAAAATGTTACAGAATAGGGTAATATTAAATTAAAGCTGATTGTATGATCAGAGGGTTTCATGCAAAAATAAGGTCACAGCCATTTTAAATTTGGGTTGAAAGAGATTAAATGACTGTTTTAATTAAGGCTTTTGTATTGGATTCAAGTTAAAAACAAAAAGTTGTGTTGAATTCACGTCCACAGGTGGGTTGGCATCATAGCTTCCTTCGTTCCAGTAGCTGGCAGCAAGTTCTCCAAACAAAGGAATTTTACTGGCAGCATAACCAAATGTCCCTTTATAAAAACAAAACTCAAGCATTTTATAAATCATCCACTTGTGACGATAAACATTATATTGTGCGGCATACCTTCACATCAGCTAGCATTTTATTAGCTCGAGGTGTATCCGTAACAGCTAGTCCATGACCTTCTTGATATAACCTGAGTTGTGCGAATGTTTCACATTGGTCAGTCGGCACACAGTGGAAGACCTATTAGTTTTTTGGAATGGATGAGTAAATAAATGATTTTCTTCAATTACATCAGACAACTAGAAAATTATTATTGGTCGAACCTCCTCATAAATTAATGTATTTAGTTGTGCTGTTTGCAGCCAAACATTCCGATAGAATTCATTAGAAATAGGATCAGAAATGTCTAAAGTGTTCCCAAAGAGTCCTAAGTGTTCTCTAAACAAATGCATTCGAAGGGATCTAGCAAAGCGTCCTGCCTTATAGTCATGGCCATCCATCTTAGATTGTACTTCTACCTCGTCCTACAATTAAAGTTTAGCAATATTTTTTTTTATAATTTTAAACAGTAATGAATTCGATCAAAACTGAAAAAAACATACTTGTAATATGACAGCAACTTCTGAATCCCGCTTTCCCAACATGCTTCGATCGTTGACATTAGCTGAGCCACATATCACAAGGTTGTCATCTACTATCATTAACTTCGAATGGACGTATATTAATTCCGTCACCTGAAACCATGCACACAGTTAAAATTTCATTTATTAATACAGCTACAGGAAAAGTGCTTAACTCAAAAGTCCAATAACTAGTAAAACAATTAGTTATTGTCAGGCTTAAAAATCACAAACACACCAGGTCACCATGTAGTTCCGACCATGTTCGCAATCCGTGGAACGTCAAGTATTGGCTGGGATCTTCTATTCCAGCTTTCATGAGTCGTACAATTAGCGAGTCATTCCCCTTTCCAATAGACGCATAGTTCCAATGAGTGATGGCATGTATTGCAACGCCTCGATTCGTTCCAACTTCACCTTCAAAGCCAGGTAACAAAGGAATCACGACAAAAACTCGAAAAGTAGTTTTTTCCCTTCAAACAAAAATCCAATGTGATTAGACCAAGATAGCGACATGGGTTACAACTATAAATTCAGAGACAAATTAGTAAACTTACCTGTGAGCTTGCAAAATTCGGTTTAGCAGCGCTTCACCAATTCTGTTTTGAACTTGGTTGCTAGCAGCAGCCAAGGAAATAAAGAACTGATTCTCAATATAAATATAATGCTTAGAGTTGTGGATTGAGTCGACATATGCTTGCTGTATACTGTCTTCTATAACCTGAACCCCAGCACTCCATTGCGAGACACTGCGAATTACCTGCAAGTTATAACAAAACATCTAATGAAGCAACGTAACAACTAGATATGCACCAAGGTGTAGTTAACAATTCCATTACTTGACAAGTGACTTTTTCCAATTTCCCCTTCTGAAAAAACACGGATGGCATTGGTTCATTTCTTAGATCGTACGCCTTTGGAATGAGATAAGGATATCCACGATTGATTCGTGCCTTCTCCTCCTAAATTTACAAAATCTCCATTGAGCGTTCACCTCTAACTAACTTGCCAATCTGTATCGGTTTGATGCTCAGAGCGAAACATACCTTAACAGCATTCCATCGCTGGATAAAATGTCTAGCTACGTCCCTAGCAGCGTTTCCCTGTACTAACATACCAATATCGTGCCAAGGCATCCGAGGCGTAGTGGATCGGTCAACTAAATCTATAAAACATATTTTCTTTGATCAGTTCAAAGTAATCATAAAAGATGAACCAGTCTTTTATTCACCATACCAGTAAACGGAGATTCCAAGTCAGCGAAATCCTTTACTATAAAATTGGTGTAATCTTTCCCAATCCATAACTTTGAAGATCCTTGTAAACCTTCCAATGCACTAGCGTTATGGTTATCGGACAAGCAGTTAATGGCCCGCTTTGTTCGCTTTCTATGACATCATTATAAATTTTAGACTATGCTGGCATAAATTTGCATGCTGGGAAATTGCCACATGACTAATAACATACTTTCCACTTCGCGAAGATTTGGGAGTTGATATAGTTTCGTCAGCTTTTACATTCTCAGATTCGTCTTTGCCAGCATCTAAGCTCCTTCTCCCTTTTCCTTTGTCTGTTTCACTATCAGATGACGACTCTTCTCCGGAGCCCTTTCTTACTTTATGGATGCGTCCTTTAATCCAATCTTTACCTTCATCTTTAAGTCCTTTCACTCTTGACATTTTAGTCATTCTACGTAATAATTTTCCAGCGTGTGCTCTCCTACTACTTGGGGGCGTTTCTCCTTTTAATGGCGTCATATTATTTTCTTCGGCATCAGCCAACTTTGAAATGGTCATAACACTTTCGCTTTCATGAAGTGGAATCGCTTCACGATCACCTCCGTTTCCATTAGCTACATTATTACGCAAATTATCATCTTTTCCTTGAAGTTTCATAGCAGCTATCCTATACCACGGTAAACAAAATCCCCAATGAGCTACCTTAAATATTAAATATGTTTCAAACATTTCAATAAACTGAACTTACCGCATTTCCACTGAACTCTCGTCTATTTCACTAGTTTGAGCTGACTCTGACGTTACTGCTGTCTGCAAAGAATCTTCTTCAAATACTTGATTGGTAGCACTTTGTGAGATCTGCTGGTTTTGAGTCTCTGGACTTTCTACTAGTGTACTTATCGTAACAGCGTTAGTTGCTTTTGCTAAGAACATTAAAGAATGATTGGGCCCGCCTCCGGGTTGGCTGGAAGTAATTTTTTTAAGAAGAGCTCCTCCAGTTTTCTGTTGGGTTGCTAGACTTCCTAAGTCCGTCAATCTATGTCTATGGTCATCCCATCTTCCGTAACAAAGGTCGATTCCTCCAACAAATGCATATGTTTGGTCTACAATGACGAGCTTCTCATGATGTGCCCATAATAAGACACCGGCTTTTACATGGTCAGGGTGTCGGAGAACCTACGCTTGCCAGAAAGTATACAATAGCAGAAAACCAATGGACAATAAACTTACTAATCAATCGGGGTTGCATCATACCTTAATGTTTTCTGTGTGAGCTTCGACGAGTTTCTGTTTACTATAAAAGCTATTAATACCAAGTGCTAAGTTCACTTCTTTGTATAAAAGGACAAATATTTTAACACCTTCTTTCTACAAAATAAATTAGATAAAATTAGTAAAGATCAATACACTTGAATGATGATGCACAAAACTAGTTTTTTTACACTCACACTTCAATGAACCCTCTAGCAACTGTATTGCATAAAATTCATTTACATCACACAGGATTTTAAATACTAATGATTATAGGAGTTGTACTACCTTCCGTGCTAGTCATTTTCTTCAAATATTCCAGCCATTCCTTCGATCTTCTCTTCGTCCAGCACTTTAAAACTAGCTGCCTGTTAACAGACATTGCATTGGCATAAATAAGCACTTTGAATAAAGTAAATTTAGCCTTATCACCCACTGACCTGCTTAAGTTAGAAATTTGTACGATATTCTGCACACCAGAATCATACGCGGCTTTGGATACTTCAAATTCATTATCAAACAGCAAGACACAATGTAATTGGCCATCTTTAGGTCTTACGTAAGCAACAAAGCTTTCCTTAACTACTAACCATCGGCGTTGCCACTGACCACACCATTCGCCACAGCAACGATGACACCTGACAAAAAACAAGATTCTATGCACTGGATCCTAACGACAATAATGTTATGAAATATAGTGCAACAACACAAATACTGACTAACTACAAGGACAATATTGTAAATGTAAATAGGTTATCAAGTAAATTAGCGGGAGTGAGTTATTTAAAGTACAGCATGGCAGAATAAATAGTATCGTTTTATTAGCAACACCAACTACGATGGTTTAGCTAATCAAGATGTTTGGTTTTACTAAAAGTAGTCATAAAGTCAGGGTGGTAGTTGAAAGAAAGAACATGAAGGAACGCATCATACCGAAGAGGATCAAATTATTCATTCAGCTTGCTGCTTCCCAAAATACAAGAAAAATTTGCCATGATGAACTTGGTATTACCAAATAGCATAGCCGTAAAAAAACAATTTTTCGGCAGATATGTAATTACCTAAAACAACATCTTATACTGCAATACGATGTACGATGGTTTCCAGTTCGTTTTAATACTAATCCTTCTTTGCCTTTGTAACCCAATCCGTGGATAAAAGACATATGGCTTACTTCAAGAAACTCCAGCTGAAAATCAAAATCAATGCATGGCATGATTATATGTAATCTTTTTAAATTTGTTTATCTATAATAACATATGGGATGCCAAACCGTTTCATGATGATTTCGGAAGGCCCTTATTTTAAGCAAATCCAGAAGGTATTTTTCCAGAACTTCTTTTCTTTGTTCAAGTTGATCGGCTGCAACCAGTGCTTCAGGGCGTTTTGGAAATCTATTGAAACGTATGTAAAATATTTAATTTAATACACAGAAAAAATTGGAAGTGATACTTTCATAAGAAATGAAAATAACCACTTGCCTAGGCAGACCTCTGGATTTCCCAGTTTCATCCCTTTCTAAACTAGATTTATAGCTCGAACGACGTTCTCTGTGAGTCCTTGAAGGAAACGGCACACTTAAGGTTACTCTACAATTAAAATACATACGTTAGTACTGAAGGACTTGCAAAATTCGGCTGAAATCAATAGTGTGACAGCTACACTTTGTCAATCAGACTGTTACCTATATAGCTGTAGCTGTTGGTGCAAATGTTGAAAGTGCTTGTATCGACGCTTTACAGTCCACGTGTGGTCCCCATGTGTAATTTGAATGACATACAGGTTTGGATTTAGCAAATGAGTCGAGTGAGTTTTCTCGACATCGACAATTTTGATAAAAACTGGCCGACCAGGAATAAAACACTTTCGATTTGGCGTTTTAAAGCTTTGAGAAGGACAATGAATTGATCTGTAAGGCACCACCAAACCCTCTGAAAATTAAACAGTTTTGATTAACAAAAGAAATCATGTGGACCAGGTAATCAACTCAATCAAACTTAAATTATTATCATGCAAAATGAATAACAAGCTCACAAAGCGAAAGCGATTACATATTACAAAATTGTTTCGCAAAAGCAACGATCAAGTCCTGATTGTTTTGTTCAATAACTATAAGTCAACATGTAATTGCCAAAACACATGCAAATTTTAAAGTTAGCTACCTCACACAAAAATTTGTTGATTGCTGGGTTTGTTAAACGTGATTAAAATTCAGCAACCTAAGTCATAAGTGTCGATACGCATATATCCTTTGAAGCAAATTTACAACTGCCTGCAGATGTTCGCACTATCTGGAAATGCAAATTAATTAAACACGAAAACTAGTTGTTAATTTATATTGCATTCCGTGTATAAATACATGCAGAAAACACGCCAAATGATTGTTTTTTTGCATATTCTACTAACTAACCTTCCACAAATTTTTTCCATTTTTGATTTTCTGCAATCAAAAACAAAATTTACACACAAAATAATTTCGAGTTTTAACTGTGGAATACATTAATAATCTAAGTACAACCGTTTACAAATAAGTACATATAGCCAGATTTAGAGCTATACAGTCAATTCTATCAAATAAAATAAAAATGTGCATACTTAATGCACATACATGAAAATTTCCATAAGTACTCTAAAATTGTATTCGAAATGAAAATTACCTACTCATGCAGCTTGGAGATCATATTACCATATCACCCTTCACCTCCCACCATCCCATACCGTATATTATTAAAATCTAATGGATTACTAAGACTTCAGACTACAATCATAATGGGGGCAAAACTCCTTACTTATGGAATCTCTTTCATCATCCTCAGCTTCAGGTACATCTAAATCCTCATAATCCGAGTCATTGCCTTCGTTCGAAGACATCTTGGACTGACGATCCGCGCAAATCCAGCTGGAGTTTTATGAGGAATTGCAGATAATAACGATTCGGGTTGTAAGTTGTAACCTCCTACGTACACAAGATTAGTACAATACAAACATGTAAAATAACGTTAAATGTATCACCATCAATTTTTTAATGCATGTAGAAATATTATTTACACACACGTTCGACTAAAAGATACGCGATATCATAAAAATTAACGTACCCCTTGCTTATCACAAAAGCGGTAGATATCCAATATTATGGCAAATAGCAAATACGTGGTAACCGAATTATTCTTTGAATATAAGTATACTTGACTAGTTACAATTACTGTTAACTATCCGAAAAGCGTTACGGTTTCTGCTCTTCTGTTGATTGATGTCTTCAAGTAAGTATATGGTAGTAAAACACAAAAAAGACATATCAACGGATAACCTAAAAAGATTCGAGTCATGAAAAAACAACTTAACTTATGTAGTCATATTCACGATTAATTGGTTATTTAAATGCAATCATTTGCATGCATGTAATGCATCATTTTCCAGACTAGACTAACACTCATCGTCAATCGCCGGCTAATACAGCAGCTTATCACTTGTTTCAATTCTTTCTAACCAAATACACCAAAACCTTTCTATTAAATCTTATTTTTTTGCAATATCTTTTTTATAACTGCAAGTTAAAACTATATATGACACGCAGCATATGATGAAAAGAATATATATATAACGAAGATATTGAATATCAATCAACAGTTTAAGTAGTCAGCATATATTCCGAGAAATATCCTGACAGAACTAATACTACGAACAACTGACAACTGAGTATAGATGACGGACAACAGAATACAGAATAGCTAACAAGACAAATAATAAGTAATATTTTTTTTGTGCTTGGAAATGGAATATTGAATGTGACGGCGTCAGTGACAGTGACGCGCTATGGAAAATTGTAATATACTTAGATTTAGATTATAGATGAAAATGAGACTTCGTCTAATCTATACAAACAAACCCCAATGTAACGAATGCCAAGCATTAAGTGGGGCACGATTGAGAAACTAAAGGTCACCTTAATTATGATTTACCGATAAACAATCTACCACTATTTCATAGTTTACTGATATGATAAAAATCGCATCAAGCAACTAAATCTCTACACTAAATGAATGGTTAATGTGTAAAACCTTAATTGATTATGATCGGTTTCACATTGTGGTCATACATCATAGGATGCATCATATAATATATGTCATAAATATTTTTGTACTCCTCAAAACATATGCATACCGATATGCAAGCCAACCATCACTTTAAGTACTTCTCATTTTCAACTTCTGACTTCAACGGTTCACACTTGAAACTGTCAATTTGACTATTACAACCATAAAAATTTCGGCTGGAATGCAAAAATTGGCAATTTTGTTATTTGTATTTGACATTTGATCAAGCCAACAACGGAACAACGCTACGTTCCACAGTTCCACTGTTTTACTGTTGACTGTCTGCAATTCAACAAATAACGAAAGAACGAAACAAATAACGAAAGAACTAAAACTATTATTATTATTTGATTATCAATTCTGTAATCAGTCAGTTTCCAGTTTTGACTGCCAAAAAAACACACACTAGACACTAGACAAATTTTTCTTTCAACTCTGTTAACTATTAACTATCAGCTTTACTATACACCCTACACAGAACCCACCCACCATCAACAAATGTCTTGAAAAAAAAAGATTTGTCCCCATCAGCTGTGCTCCTGTGTTACACTCTATAGAAACTTATATTACATTATTTTGCAAAAAAAAATAACACTTACTTTTTAAAAAAATACATAGATGAGGAAAAATTGCAAAATTACCTTCAACCTTAAGGTATAAGTACAGAGAGTCAGCGTACTCTTATCCGACTTTCTCTTTTTCCTACATCAACTCAAAGTTAACTAAACTAGTTCGTCGGATGGATTGTTGGCACTTTGCGTGGATGAATGAATCATCATCTTTAGGATCACATATTACATTACATTGCCCTTCCCCCATTTCTTCCTTCACGGTTTACGGATTGATGCACACCTTGTAAATTTATAGCAAAAATTCCGTTTTACACCCCAACTAATACCAACATCCCATCATCAGATCATTACACAGTCAAGAGCACAGACAGGTAAGTAGGTATGAGGGTACACAAACATGAAATGCTTTTTTGGTGATAGTGATTTTGATGATGAGATAGACACAAGTAACATCAACACACATGCACACCTACATTCAACATTTTGATTACACCTGAATTTACTTGTTCATTATTCCCCTGCTGATATGCAACAGATGACAAAATTGACCCATATTCAAGGTACACAGAAGAGATGAGCGGTTCAATGTCTACTTTGCTTGGCTACATTTATGTACATTGTGCACACACTGTACAGTAGTGGAAGTTTGCTCAGATTTGAGTTTTTCTGAGAGATGCACACTTTTTGGCTTTTGACTTGAGAGTTTTCAAATGATGCAACCAAAACACGTGTGAAGGGGTGCGAGAGGAGTGTAAAAGTGTTTGAAATTCAAATAGTTTTGATAATTTTTCTGTGAGTATTTTATCAATGATCATAATATGAAAAGTGAAAGCCGTAGTTAGAGAGAGATTTGGAGTCTTTGGAGAGCATTTTCATTGCTCAAAGAAGAAAAAACTGCATTGGTTTGAAACGTGAGTCCTTGAAGGACTAACAATAAGATCGACAATTAAACTAATGCTGAATTCGTTTTGAGGCCAAAAACCGTTTGTTTGTGATGAAAGAGATGCTCTTCTGTGAAGGGGTTAGTTCTTTAGTTGTAATTAAGATTAGTCTTGTCTATTTGTTTTTGCAATGTATTTGCCATTTTGTAGTCAGCAAGTTGGTAATTGAACAATATTTGTAAAGAGATTTATAGAGGCACTTACAACTTTCCGCTGTATGTATATGTAGCTAAAAAAGACACTTGTTGAGTGATGAAATGTTACTTAATGTAAAAATCCAACCAATATTCTAGTAATGACAAATGAGCAGGTAATTCGTGATTGTTCTTTTTGTTGCATAATTGCACAACAACTAAAAAATAATTTGTCTTTATTATTGAACAAATAGTCAGCAGTTTACGAAGTTTAGTCCAGAATGATAAAAATGCGTGCGTAAGACGGTATTTGCTAGTCGATATGTGACATTAAAATGGTTTTATTACGTGATAACAACGTTATAACGAATACCGGAAGTAGTGGCTTTAAAGTCACTTGTTGTTTTCTTTTCTATTTTATGAAGCGATTTTAATGTTAGCTTGAATGTGTGGTCGTCTCTAAAATCGTCTGGGTTTTAGGTTCGTTCACTGTAGTTCTTTGACGTGACTAGAAGCTATATAATGACTAACATCATGATGGAAATTCTTAATTTCATTAATCGGAAGGACATTAGGTTTTGTGTATTTATGAGATATTTTGTCGTGTCTGAAATACATACAAAGATATGCGAAACGCCATTCCAGGAAAAGGAAAAATGTCCAGTTAATTCCTCGTATGTATTTTACTTAAAGGATGCATGCAGTACATGGCTAGAAATTCATAAAATGTAATCAGTAATTATCATTGAGTTAGTGGAAATGGATTGTTACAATGTTACAATAGAATTGCTACCATGATTGTGCGTTCAAATCATAGAAGCATATTCAATTCACATGAAAATTAAAATTTAAGTTCAAAACTAATTTTATACAACGAGTTAGTTTTCTGAACCGAAAAACCCGTATTCGCTCCAGTTCTGATTATATAATCTTCGCTTTAAATTAGGAAATATGTTTACTGTCACATTCACATAACACCAATGACCACAAAATTTAGCTTGAACTGGAATGACACCGGAAACGCTGGTTTCCACACGGGCCGTACGGGTGTAGCAAGGCCAATCCAAAAACTAGCTGTTTACCGAAACAGTATGGTACCAACCGAATCCATATCATTCCGGACGACTTCCGGCTCATGTTTATTTGCAGACAAGTTAAATCTAGATTAACTCACCCAAACTGTTCTGCGAAACATGTCATGTTTTCATTCCAGTAAGTAGTGCAAGTAGTCAGATTAGGTTTCGTTCATCCCATCCCTATAAACAAAATATTTTGCAGAGGAGAAACATGTCGGAAACAGTTGCCAGTGTCAATAACTTGTAGAAGTAGAACACAAATAAACAGAATCCTTTTGTGTTTTTTTTCACGACGCAACGGGAAATTGTAAATCACTAACGAACCAACCTATGTGCTAGGAAATTACAGAAACGATGCGATTGATAATTGAAGTGTACTTCTGCAGTTCAATCGTCCCTGGAATATTGAACTACACATTTGTTTGGTCAACGGCACACAATCATAGCACTACTCAGACGCAAAGAATGTGCACAACTGATGTGGCAAATATTTATCACAATGCTGCTTGTACTGATTAGTAGATACAATCATCAGCAAATTATGATTAAGTCATGCCTATATTTTCTTCTTTTCTGTATCCTTCATCCTCGTTCTTCCAATGGGCTAGAAAAACTTTCAAGGTTTTTCCCCTTCTACACCAACACATTTTTCTCATCCTTGCACTCCTCACATATATGAGCAGAACTGTGTTTTTTACTCATTTTGTTTGCCATACACGAAGAAGTGAAGAATATATGCGATGATGTTTTCATAATATGCCGATGATCTCAGCAATTCACTCATATCTCTGTCTCAGACTTGACTCTGGTGTGCACTTCTGCTGTGAAGTAATCATTTATTTAGACTACAGTAAAATGCTTTCCTATTCATTCTCCATAATTTTATACTCGCTGAGAGAAAATCATAATTCACTTCGCCTCATAGGACAGGTAATGGATATAAATGTATGATATAGTATTATGCCTGTGAACAAAATCATGCATCTCGTCATTTGCTTAGGGCTATAAGAAGAAGATGAACAAGATGTTGCGTATTTTGCTAAGGTGCAACCATGCCATGCATTTATTGTACAAGGTGTGTACGAGTAAATTAAGTAAACGAATTTTACCTGAAAACATACTGGATCAAAGGACATCTCCCAATGGCGTAGCAGCATACATTTTTGTGTATCTTTAGTATATATGTCAATAAGACTAGATGCAACCACTTGTGGATTTCAAGAATTAGGTATTTATTAAATTGCTACCTGAATAGAGTGAGGATGATTGAGCACTATGTACTTTAAATATTTTTGATCATCCAATCTCCATTGCTAGCAAGAAGTAAACACATATAACTGTTTAAAAACAGGTTGCAGTCTCAGAAGCTATTTGCATAATTTTGACAATGTGCACAAAAACAACCTGTTGCTAAGCACAAAATCATTTAAAAAATTTAACGCATGTGTTAACCTCGTCAGTAGCTTTCGACATTCGAATGATGTAACACAAAGTAGGTGTTGTGACTGAATTGATAAGAAAAGCTTAGAATTTTTTTCGAAATACTGAACCGAGTTGGCTGGATTCAACTCGTTCGGAAGCTTATTTGTATGTTTACAAACGTACAACAGTACCACCAAACCAAATTTTGTCAAAATCGGTCCAACCGTGTACGACTTAAATGACTAGGACGGACAGGACAACAGACATATATAATCGGAGTATAAAGCTAGTAAGTAATGGAATGTAATGTATAATTAGTGGGAATGACAACATTTTGGTACTCTCGTCGTCATGAACATGAATATGGGCCATTTAAGAAAATAGATAAACTGTAAGGCAACCGTACATAAATACGCAGCGCAGCTACACAAAACGTATTGAGCATTTTAGTATGAAATATGTGTTGATTCACTACCGCAAGGGGATGATAAGTGAATTAAGCAAAAAGATATCCTTGCAATGATACTGACTTACTCAAGCTATCACTTAGGGTCGAATTTGGTAGGAATCGATCTTTACCTGCTGGGGGTTTTACCGATGAAGCTAAAAGTACACATCATGACTAAACTTACAATTAGCATAGCGTGTCATATGAAACACAAAGTACTCCTGGTCCCCCCTCCTCCCGGGGGAAAGGCTAAAATTTATCCCATGCTCTCTTGAGATACTAGCATTGTGCCAAATTTAGAGAGAGAAATCGGTCCACACGTATGTATCTTCTGAATCGTGTGGACATGCAGACAAACATGGCCAAAACATTGCTAGCTAAAACATGGATTTTAGCTGCATTTAATAATATGAAAGTACTGAAATAAATTAATTTAATACTGACAACGCTCACCCGTTTCAGAGAAGTAGGGTATTAGAATATCAACTCGGAATATCTTACGAATGAAAACTAAACTTTATTCCCTTTTTACCTCACTGAGATGCTTAAATCTGCCGAATCTAGATGGAATTGTATGGTATTTATCGAATGAGGTTAACCTCTTGCGTCAAAATTTATGGAAGTTTTATGACACATACAGTTGTTAATTGAAGCTGGTGATATATTGCACAAAGAATCATGTCCATTGCGTACAATTTATGGTTTTCCCACATGTTTACTCGAAAGCGCTACCAGCCACACGATGTATGCTTTGAACCATTGATCAGACATGCATAGTTTATCGTTAGCTACAAAATAAAATTAACGTGAAGCAACACGTACTCCTCTTCTACAATGAATGTGCTTTTGAATATTAAACCCAATGATAGGAATTCGAGATGCCGTTTATTGAAGAATTGTGTTTAAAGTTTAACACGCTAATCTCAATTCCATGCTCTTAATTAAGCTTAAGACTGATTCAAAGATGGACATCTAAAACTATTTTTGAATATACTTTCGTTCTCAGCTTAAACCACTCTTTATCCTCACGCAAGTTGTCAAATCTCAAAAAAGCACCAATTGCAAATTCCCTTTATGTTCGACATAAAAATACTAGGCATCGAAATGTCCTGCGGACAAAAAGGTAGATTCTGCGGAAAAAGGTACGTTTTGCGGACGAATTTAATTTATTTTTTCGTCCGCAGGAAC
>JAHZNA010004659.1:0-11485 GCA_027743935.1 Sinodicranocentrus sp. ZH6 | reverse complement strand
AAAATTAGGTTAAGTTAAACTAGTTATCCTCTCGTATCGGCTATTTATATAAAAAGTTAGGAGTTAGTGCGCGTGCGAAAGAAATTCTTACCTTCTGTACCCAGGCCATGTTAGACGCTGTCGTTGCTTCTCCCAAGTTAATCAGTTATGTTATCCTTAACTTAACACCAAGAAAGAAAGCAACAGTTTACCAAACAAGTAACACTCTAACACTACACTATCGTGTAATTGTATAATTGTAATAGAATACGAAATTCACAGAACTACAATAAAATATTTTTATATTTTCAGGGAGTATCAGTGCACTCTCTCTCACTCAACTTTGGTCTGGTGAAATTTCTTCCCTATGAAATGCAACACAGAGAACACATCTCTGCCAAAACGTTTTGCGCATATTATGAAACATTTTCTGATAGCAGTCATCAAGTCGGCTATCGGGGGTCGGCTGGCCGAATTTCCATTTAAAAAGCACGAGTCGGCTAAAACGTCGGCTATCGGGGGTCGGCTAAAAAGTCGGCCATCGGGGGTCGGCTGGTCGGCCATTAGGGTTTCACCGACAAGAAGCTATATAGCAAACCTGGATTATGATTGCTTTTATTGCATTTAAAGTCTCTATCAAGGGTTAAACAACTGCAAATTTCAATTACTAGACAATAATAAATAGCTTTCAATCATACGCAGTTACCTTTCATAAAATAATAAGTTTACTTCGTCATCATTTAAAACCACAGTCATTTCATTATATAGCCATGATATTTATTTAGTTATTAGAAGGTAACATTTTGGAATCATCTAGAATGCGAACAACATGTGAAGAATCATTTTGGACGAAATGCCGACACGATAGGATTTTCCTCGCCATTAATGTTGGATCATCTTTAAAATAGGTAGCTTCGTCATTATGCTTGTCATCTTCTTCAGCTACCTCGACGCTGTCTTCTTCAACTAGAATTGGTTGAGATGTCAGTCTTAAAAATCTTTCAAATGCTTCTTTTTCGGGAACAGTTTTAAAATATAATGTTCCTGATGCTAAATTTAGGGCAGCAACTTCCCTACAATCCATTGGAACAACAACTGCTGGTCGGTACGACAGCCTGGGAAGTTGAAGACAAGAAATATTCAGAAGAGTATCATGACCCTGATATTTTCTTCTTAAAAACATATGCAGCTGCATCGCGGCAATTCCTTTGCGGAACCGTGGAAGGAGTTCGTTGACTTCAAATGGACTTAAGACCAAAATCTGAAACTTTCCATTCGGTAATTGATTGGTGGCTAGGTATTCCACAGGGCGTAAATAGGAGTCTGTATGTGAGCGAACGCCGCTTGGGGAAATCACAGAACAAAAGTCTTCAGATGCATAAATGCCAGCATTCCATCCCTCAGATTGCATGATTCGCCAGAACGATGTTTTTAAGAATATTTCGCACAATTCAACAATTCCTGGCTTAAGAACAATTTCTCCTCCTTCTACAACCAATTGCTTTACGTTATCATGTAAAGATGGGGTTACTTCTTTAGGCAGAGTGGGCCTTTCTGTTTGACGTTCCTCCTCGATTTCAGTCTCCTTTTCTTTTTCCATCTCCAATTCCCTTTCTTGTTCTTCTTCCATTATACTGGAAATTAGAGTTTTATTAGGAGCCATGTCCATGCATCTCTCGATTACTAAATTGCACATTTCGTCTATATTAGCCAGTATCCTTGAAGGTAAAGACATTGTCTCAGTTTTACTGCACAACTTGTCTTTAGTCATTTCAAACCAACGTTGAATGAGATCAGTTAGCTGTTCCCGTTTCGTGTGCATCCCATACATATCAACCAGGGTGGTAACTTCCTTGTCGACGCACTGATAAGCTAATACTTTTAATTTACTTGTGGGTACTGATAAGGCCCGTTCAGGTGAGTTGATCGGAACGCTTTCCATAGGAAAATAAAAGTTGTCCTCAGCGGCTAGCTTTTGCATGTAGTTCTTCCCAGCTAAAGCCCAATACAGCAGCCCATCTTCATTGTAATGTTGAGTGTTTTCTTTTACCCAGTTTATAATGTCTATTGTGTCCAAAGATGCAATGTTTCTAGAAAATCAAATCACAAAAATCAAATTAATAATTATTATTACTATTTGGTTTCAAATGAACATTTTTTTAAAACACTCGTTACAGCTCACCTCTTTTTAACATCATTGGAAACTTCAACTCCATTTTCAGTAGATCCTTTCATGTCTAAAACTTTATCGTAAGCTTCTTGGGACAGGTAGAAAGTCACAGTATGTCCTTTTCCCACCTTTCTCATTCTCAGACAAGACTGGCTCAGTTTGTCGTACTTCATTCTCGACCCGACTGTGACACATGCTTTCGAACCTTCTGGAAATTTAATGTCCGTTCCCCTTGTATGCTGATCATCCAGGAATACTCCACATTTTTCAAGATTGTGACGGTACGGAGAGAGTTCAAGAAGTACATCATTCGTTTTTCGTTTTCCTCTAGATGTCTCATAGTCCGCTTTGCATTTAACGACCATTTCATTTTCCTTGTTGAAATAAACAACAGCTTCCAGTCTGTCATCAGTGCTAAGCCAGAGTTCCGCGACTTTCTCATTTTGGCACTCTAACATCAAAGCTCCGGCATCAATTAGTATTTTCAATGAGTCTTTCTTCATTTGCTGCAAAATTTCTTCACACGAGACACCTGTGCGCAGACCTATGTGATTTTTGTTATCAGTATGCAGCAGATCCTTTTCGCGCTCCAAATTTGTGTTCTGCAATTCGGGAAGATCTTGCTGGGAAACTTGCAAAGGAAGTAGCATCCATGAATCATTTGTTCCACTGAAACCAGAAAGTGGTAGCCGATTTCGTTTATTACAGAGGTCCCACGGAGTCATTACCATTTTCTCGGAAAATTGCTTTGCTTCCCGAGGAAATACTGTATGCGACAGCCAAAAGTCAACCACTGCCTTATGCTTTCTAAGAAGTTCATACAAGCGAGATCGCTCAGTAAAATCGTAATTATGTAGCTTAAGTCCTTCGAAATTTAACAATAATGTAGATCTTCTAGCAGCTGGGATTTGCTGAATCCAGTCATTATAAATTGCTTCGCCTTCCCGTTTGTGTTGGATAATGAGCAAACATTCTTGCAACTCTGAATCAGACAGCCCATAATAATAGTAGCTTAGATGAGTGAGCACAATCGCCAAATCCGGATGACCAAATTCAGTTCGCTCTACCGCAACATCCTTCGCTTTAAAAGGCACTGCCATACTTATAGGTCCTTTAAAGTTTACTCCGTAATCTACTCGCCACCTCTTGGTCAACGCAAGACGCAATACACCTCTACGCAGGTAAGCAGACATCAACAGAATTTTGTTAAGTTTCTCAGGATTATTTTGGAATAGAGCACAGAGTAACTCATGATTTTTCAAGGGAAGTTCTTCATTCGTTATAAACTGCTTCACCATATTCTTTTGAGTAGCCGAAAACTTCAATTCTTTCAAAATCTCATCAGCCAATGAGTCCAAGAATTCCTGAACACAATCATCCTTCAGAATTCGAAGCATAGTAAATTGCTCCGGATACTTTTCTCTTCTTTGCTCATCAAATTCAATCACTCCAGAACCGAATTTCTTCTGGAGATTAGAAGCGATGTTTTGGAGTGATTGCAAAATTTTCTGGCACGTCTTCCATCTCAAGTCATCCCCATCAATTGATATTTTCTCTCCAGTGGTGTACACAAGCTGAGACTTGACATTGAAGATTTCGTCACTTTCATCCAGTATGTCACGGCAATAATACCGTAACCAATTTTCTATTTCTATAAGACTTATTCCAAGAGTAAAGTTATCTTTCAAAATTTTATCGTATGCAAGCATACGAAATGATAATCTGTATTCGGGAAGCGTGAGTACAACCCCTTTCTCTCGCAGGCATTCCTTGTAAGTCTCCAAAATCTTTTCAGCACAGGAAACATCCAATTTAGCGAGATCTCTTCGGCATGGAAAAGTGTATACTCGTTTATTGAGCAGACCCCCCAGAGCGAAAATTAAGATGTTCAAGTTCGTCTTGAAAATTGAATTCAGTACTGTCACACGACAGAGGGAGTCTTCAGTTCCTAGAGTGGCACATAGCCTTCTCAATTCTTGATCAACGGATGCTCCCCTTGCTTTAAGTGAAATGCATCGGTTGAACCTTTTCAAGTGTGACCATAATACTGCCATTGCGCCAACATATGAAACCAATTGGTTTGATTCTGAATTTTGTAAATGGTATAGAAGCATTCTTGCGATTGTTCTCGGAATGATGCCTGCCTTGAAAAGTATCTGCCGTTCTCTAGTGCTTGTTAAACAGTTGGAGATGTCTTGATACAAACTGGCTATTTTTGAACAACAAAAAGTTCGCTGCTCTTCAAGGCTTTTTTTGTTAGAATCTTCAATTTTGGTCAATTTTCCAGATTTAAAGATTTCTGCCGCTTCCACTAAATTATTTTCTGGCAGGTTCTGTAGGAAACTTTCTAAATGGATCGGATTTAGGGCGTCAGGAGTAATGTGAATTTTCGTTGTAAGTTCCGGAAGCAAGGAAAATTGATACGAGGAGTATAATTTTTGAGCTTCTTGCATTTCATTAGAGAAAGAATTATACGCTGAATTTAACTTGTCTTCAACTAGTTGTACAAACAATACGAATTGTAAGTTTCTGTACCAAAATGCAATTTTGATATTTATTTCTGGCATAGCGCTTTCATATTTTATACTCGTTCCCTTGAACAGCTCTTTCATGTCCACAATTTTCTCACATGGCCACAGTGCCCGTAATTTGGACGTGATAATGGCAGCATCTACTTTAACTTTTTCATCAAAAGCTTCTGATTTTAAAAGCAGATCTGCATTCCCTTCACCTGATATATCGGTATCCAGTGGCTTCACATGATTTTCTAGACAGCCTTGAATTTCTTCATCGTTGAAGGTTGAGAAGGCTGGGTTAATAAAGTCTAAATCTTCTTGTTCCAAAATAGGATTTGGTTTCAGGAAAACTGAAACTAGAGGAAAGTCCATTGACCCTGCCAAAACGGAGATATGGTGAAGGCTCATTATTTGTTCAATAGGAGCGCCCTTGTATGCCATAGCCAATAATACAGTTGAAAAAACATGTTTCCCTTGCTGACTATTCCTCGAAATAGACGAACAATACAGTTGAAGCCAATATCCCCTCAGTTGCAAATTTAACAAGTCTTTTAACGGCAAACTTCCAAAGCAGCTAGAAGAACAAGGCAAACCAAGAGGTTCCATTGTGACCAGATAAGAAACTAAATTACACTTGGGTGATTTTTCAGATTTTTGGAACGTATTTAGTAATCTCGTTTGCGAAATTTTCAGTAGTTCCCTCAAATAAAATCCTTCCACTACACCGTTTCTTTTCCGCAGTATACAATCTGATATTTTTCCTGTTCCAATAAGTTCCTCAGTTGTTGTCTTCATGTAGTTTGGCTTCACAGCAACTGCTTGATTGTATGATGACAAATGTCTTAAATAAGACCTTAGTTGAAGTTTCTCCGAATCTCCAACATCCCTGTCTTGCTTTCGCTTGGGATAAGGCAACTCGGGATACAATACGGATAGTCGCTGACTATCTTCCAGCAATTTATCCACGATAAATGCATAACCATCATAGGCAGCCATTGGGGGAAGTACTTCTGGCCATCGAGTAATCTCCATTTTCTCACTAGCTTTGACTTCAGTTTCAGTTACAAACAAACTGTTACGATGTCCATAATATGATCTGCCAGGGGCAAAGCTTCTAACCATTTCAAGAGTCAGGTAGCACTCTTTATCATAAGGACGTGAGGACCAGACGTATCCCGACTGGAGAATTTCAGTTGCATACTCTGTTCCGGTGATTTCTGTAAATGGATCCGGTAGACTGGATGAGGTAGCGGCATGCAACGCAGCCAAATACAGCCATGCAGCTTGGCTGTTATCTGCTTTCAGTCTTCTTAAGACAGTATCATACTCTAATACGAAAAAAGGTGGTTGCCTCAGTTTGTCTAAGTTTACGGTTGTCGTTTGGTGTTGAATTTGCCGGGTTTGAATAAACCCATGAGGGACAATCAGATTCCGCTTCGAAAATTTATCAGGATTGGAACCTAATTCCAATAAAAGGCCTTGCTGAAGGCCAATAAGAGTTCCCATGTTTTGGTTGGTGGCTACTCTGAAGTCGGTGTATTCCACGCTATGCAGATTATTTTCAATTACTCGAAAGCTTAAATTGTGCCTCGGTAGCTTGGCTGTAATCTGCTCAAATTTTGGGTCCATGAATATGTTAATCTCTTCTTTGGCTTCTAATCTAGATAGAACTCCGCTTATCATCCTGAATCCTTCTGATCTTATTGATAGAAGATACTGTTTGTGTTGTTCATCATAGAGCTTCCAGCTTCCGTCATTGGAAAGGATAAAGTCGTGAGGGAGTTTGTAATCTGAATCTTTCACAGGGAGCCGTTTAAAGTAAACCAATTTCTTGTCAACGTCCAGCCAATGCGTATAGTTGTCGATGAATGTACTCCTAACCATTTGTCGAAACAGTGATGGCTCCAACATTTGCAGAGTTGTGTTGTCCTCTTGAATTTCTCGAATGATCAAATTGCTGATTTCAAATTTTACCCCGGATGCTGCTTGCACCGCTTTTAAACTAACTTCGAAATCATAGTGTTTCCCATGAAATTTGTCTACTGTTGTTGCACGCTCAGAATACCTTTGAATTTTAAAGTTGCAATCGTTAAAATATCTACGGAATAGGGGATGCTCCATTACCCCAGCTGGAAGCGTAGATTCAGGAAATCCATTGACTAAAAATGTTCCTAGAATGAAGTCAAAATGAAGGTGGTGCTTGGCTTTTATAGGTGTACCAGTATCTTCTTCGTAAATTCCAACCACCAAGTGATTATGATCTGCGTTAGCTTTCCAAATTTCTCCTTTTAATTCACATTCATAAGCCTTATTCCACTTTTCGCATGCGAATTTATGAAGGGAGAGCTGAATCATTTTGTTTAATTCTGGGCAACTCTGAAGATCTAATTTTAACACAACGTTGTTTGCTGTGTATAGAAGAATATTCCCAAATTGTGACATCGATTCGTGATATTTTTGTTCTTGTGTAAGTTGGCTAAGTCTCGTAATTGTATGAAACCAGTGAACCAAATCATCTTCATCTTGAATCACAACCTTTCGTAAAAGCTCACTGTTAATGTTGTAGGAAAATGCAGAGCAGAGGGTTATCTCCAAAAGCTTCGACTTCAACTGGTTTTTGGTCTCCGTGTCCGTCAAGGGATCGGCGATTGTTATATCAATTTTTCGCACCCAATCATCAACGATTTCTCTCCACTTGCGTAACGCTTTGTAGCACGTATTATGACATTCTTCATTTAGCTCCATGATTCGTACTGTAATCACAATAGCTGTTAACAAGGATAGTGGTGTAGTAAAATTTATTTTGAAGGATTCTACATATTCTTCCAACATTTCCAGGAAACCCAAAGCAAAATCGGTTTCTCGAAATTCTGCATGTGAATCTCTGATTCCATCTCCATCCTTAGGTCCCACTTGCCACAAAGTTTGAAACACTAATGCCAGAACTGATTCATGATGAAGCGATAACGCACGATCGTAAATGCATCTGTATAAATTCCGGACCTGAATTCGATGACCAGCTCGCAATGAGCCGAACTGGATAAACTCATCTGGAGTTAAATTCCGATGGCACACATTTTTTCCCGAGATGATAACGCTATTTTGGGTATGCGTTGTAGAGCCCACCGTTCTTTGTAAATTTTTATACATGTCATGACATGACGTTGACAGCAGCTGGAATGTGCAAAGGTCCTCCGCTTTTTTACTTCCAGGATACCACAAAGGCTTCTCGTGATAGTAGATACAACCTAAATCATTTTCAACAATGAATTGACTGTTTGGGTCAAGCACGTCAGGGTTGTGTATTTTAGTGTAGCAAGTTCCTGAAGCAGCAATTTTTGGACTAACGAGGTGAACTGTGCCTAATCCACTGCCAACCCCGATTTTGTAGTCGTCTGATCTTCCTCTGGATTTCAAATACTGTGTCCAATAGGTGATCAATGGACTCTTGGAATTTTCATCAAAACGCTTTTGACCCCCATTAAAAATTTGTTGTCCCATCATTTCAAAATTTAGCAGGGTTAGTAAATCTCTAAGAACAGAGATTTCTTTGGGAATTCTGAGTTCAAAAACTACAGCAAATTGAAGCTCATCTTCTGCAGGAAGAGGGCACTCATAAATAGCAATGGAATTTTGTTTCCACTTCAAATCTCTTTTGATTATGCACCGCTTACAAGTGATAGTTTTAAAGGCACGTGTTCCTGTTTTGTTGTCATGTTCAAGTGCATCACTTGCGAAGCTGCACGGCTTTGTAATATCCAGTTCTTTCTGAAGCTTCATACATTCTTTCCGCCGTTGATCAACGATGTCATTTTTTTCTGCAATCGCTAACTCTGTGTCTTTAAGAATTTGCTTCCTTATTTCCTGCATTTCCTTATTCTCACAAGCAAATCGAACAGAAAATGACTTGATATTAATTTTGTTTTTATCCACTAAACTCGGTTCATGGGCAACCTCATCTCTTGATTTGAAGTAGTTCAAAGTTTCATCTAACAGCGTCATGTCCCTCTCATGCGGTAAAATTAGCTTATTAAACAATTCTGAATGAATTCCGGATTTGTAATCCAGTAAAAGGGGGAACTTTTCGGTAGTACTCTTGTCTAGGATTTGTATAGCCTTCAAAACAACAAGTATCATTTGACTGCATCCAATGGGATTGTTATCAGTGGTGTACCTAGGTACCGCAATTTTTACATATGCCTGAATCACATCCGAAATCTGCTTCACTGCTTCTAAATCTTCATTATCATCCCCATACTTCTTAACAAAGCTTTCAACGTCATACAGCCAAAGTCGCTCGTTAACATCTTCAACATTAGAAAAATAGTTAAATGAATGTTTGTGCTTCAACATTGACTCCACTGTGAAGTATCGTTGAATTTTCTTAGATCTCAGAACATCTTGCGAGTTTTCTAAAACTGCAGATTTTTGAAGGTTTTGAATTTTCGTTTGCTTCGCTTTAGCTTTTTTAACAGAAGAATTTTTGGAACTGTTCTTCGTAATTATATCGTCTAACCAGAAAACATCATGTTGTAAATCGTTCTTAAATTCGTCCATGCTACGATTTATGGGTTTAACGATGGGATGTGAGGATGCAGCTTTTCGCCAAAGCCCAGTCAGCTTATGGTCAACTTCAGAGATGACGTTTTCGACAAATGCAAGGCATCCATCTTTTAACGTTTGGATGCTTTCATTTTTATTTGAGCTGTTCTTTATCAGTTGTAATTTGTTAACCCTTCTTCCTATTTTTGCCATCATTTGGCTCGCCAGGTCCCAGTCAATATTAGCACAAAGCTTAGAATATTGTTGGCATATGTGTGCCAGAGTTCGCAGTAAAATGATTTTATAAATCATATTTGCAGCACCTTCGTCACCAATTTCTTCAAGAAGCTGTAGTTGTAAAGCGACCTTGATCGACATCCACATTCCTGAGCGACGAAACGGAATCGCACGGGATGACATTTGGCAGTTTACTTCGTCGCGAATCTTTTTCGAAATTTTTCCTTGTTGTGTGTTTGTAGAATCAGCAACTGGGACTAAGGCCCCGACCATCCAATCGGACAAAAGAAATGGATCAGCAACTTCACGATAATCTGTATAATTAGTTTCGCCTTTCTTTGATGTTGGTAATGTTATTTCGAAATCCTGTACAGCGAGCTCATGAAGATGCCTCATGAAAATTTCTGATATCAATAGATCCTTATTGTATACGAGATCAGAAGTTTCTGGAAATGTTACTGATAATGATCCAACTGTGGACATGATTATTTCCGATGGTAGCATAGGTCTGAATGTAGAAATTCTTAATAAGTGTTCGTCAATTTTCGTAATAAGTATAGTGCAGTTTTGCCTACGGATGTAAACTGGAAGTGTCTCTCCATTTTCCAATACACGCAATTCTTGCTTGAAGAAGTGAATGAATCTATCTTCATCTAATTCGGAATTCCATTTTGGCTGGTACTTTTTCCACTTATCAATCATTTTTTTAACAGATCCTCCTAGTTGTTGAAATCCATTTTCCTCTTTATCTAATGCATCAAAGACCTGTCCTACATGTTGTAGCATCATGTCTTCAATATCTGCCAAGTTTTGTTGCAAATTATCGGGAACTTGTTTGGGTAAAAATACATGAAAAATGACATCCTGTGTATCAACATTTCTGATTTCCTGTGGGCCAGAAGTTCGTGGTTTTGAGCCTTTCTTTTCTTTGTTTTGATGCCTATCTCGAGGGAGCCCTATGCATAAATTAACGACGAATTTTTCTCAGAACAACAACACGATGTGAACGTCAGTCAAATACGATATTTACAAGTGACAAGAATATTTGGAACGGGTTTCAAAAAAATACTTACATGTTTTGGTAGGCCCATTGTAATTTTTCCGCTGTTGGCTTCTAAAGCCATCATCAAATTTAATGTTCAGCATGATTCCAGTAGATCACAAACTTGCAAAATCCATCTATAAAAATATACAAAACTCTACAATTATGTTCTTTGAATAAATCATAAATAGACGTTCAACGTTTAAATGTTTCCTGTAAAATACAACCTAGGTACTACATAAGTTGTAAGTGTGAAGTGATAATGCCACAAGACACAAGAAAATTATGACTGTTTTTGTCTTACTTAAAATATGTGGTTGACAATTGGCAAGTCACAAGTAGTCGGGAGTCGACAGGCAGGAGCAAAAGGAGTTCAGGTGTTAGGGTGCTTCTGAAAAATTAGAGTAGAGTTCAGTCAGTGAAGATGAATAGAATGAACTTGCACGTCTTTTTCAGTCAATTGGCTGGTTTCCCCAAAGTTATTAACAAACTATTCAGGATTAATTTCCTTGCATGCCTTCCTCGACTTTTAAAAAATTTCCCCCTGACTTTGTCAGCGTGTCAGGACAGTTTCTACACACCTTCATATGCCTTTTTGAAAAATTCGACGATCAACGGTATTAAAATTTAAAAATGTTTGTTACAAGCATATATACATATGACATACAAGTGGAAATTCATCCGGGCATTCTCCAGACTCCACCCTGTCCTCAACAAAAACTTGATAACGCGTCCTACCTCAACTCCAACTTGATAACGCGTCCTAACTCAACTCCAACTTCAAAGAAATGTTTATCTTGAAATGACAAACGATAAAATTGTATTACTTACATTCAACATTACAAAATATAATGATATTTTTTTAAACTATGTTCGAGGTATGTATCCTGCCAGGTATAAGCAACATAGCTGGAGGTATGTCATGAAAATACTCCTCTAGGTGTTCAGTTAACCGTTATGCGGTATTCAAAAATTCAGCTCTAGCTGTATTTTGCCCGA
>JAHZNA010004658.1:0-15588 GCA_027743935.1 Sinodicranocentrus sp. ZH6 | reverse complement strand
AGCACCTAGGGCACAATGATTTCTGTTAAAATTAATAGTATAAGTACTTATAAATCGTATTTTGGCATCAGTTTGTGGCTAATATTTTCTAAATTGAGTGTTTATTCTTTGTATTATTTGTAGTATGAATACTTTTTGCGCGTAGTCAATTTGCGCATTGGCAAATAAATCGTTCAGTTTGCGTGGGTGTCAGAAATCAGAAACCCATGCTGTAGATCTGTGTAGAATCATTCACCATTTATAATCTTTTCTTCGCCAAATAATGATGCATCAAATTTTCTTCCGGGCTTATACGGGCTCGGGGAAACCAATCAGTAATGTTTTCCGGAATGTTATTTAAATGCAATGAGACGTTATATTGAAAACAAACATTTTACTAGAAAGACAGATAAAGACAACATTTTGGCCGCGCAAAACGCTACATACATAATATATAATTTATATCATACATATGTCTATTTATATGATATTGTATACTCAAATTGTCGCGTCTCTTCAGTTTCATTTCATATGACGTTATTGACAGAGTCATTTTTACTAGACGGGAGCGGGTTCGCCTTTACTACCAGAATCTGGGCCTGATTTACTTTCACTAGATTCTTTTGGTTGGTTCCATCCTTTGAGTCCTTCGGGAAGCTCAGTGTTTTCTTCAAAAGATCCAGTTCCCTCGACAAACTCTTCATAAGTGGATTTCTCTGGGAACGGTCGCTTTCCTAGCAACTCAATCATGTCTTCCCGGCTTAGTATCTCCTGTTTCAGCAGCCGTTCAGCAACCTGTATCACATAAAACCAAGTCATCAACAAGAGCACTCTTTTAACACGTCAATATTCTTACACAATCCCATTTCCTTTCAAGTACTTCGTTCGTACTCAGTTATCGACCTGTCAGTCATGAGCACCTGCACCTAATCTTCAAGTGACGTTTCATAAACCAGTAGTGATTCCTCATTCAAATTACAGTGACAGTAACCTGTCAATTCTTCGAATTTTGAGAAATCACTTTTTAGCCTAAAAGAAATTTCTCCGTCATTGTCATGTCATATACACAATACCTACCTATAGTAGTTCACAACTACCAAAAAATTCATAGATGGCCGTACAGTGCTCCATTAAGAAACAATGTGCAGAGCACAGCCATCTACGACTTCGAGTCTATTTGTGAACTACCTGAATGTTGCTGTTCCGAGCCAGGAATCTAATGTTTACAATATCCTTATGGTCATACGGTCAGTACCTACCATAGAATAAAGTTGAGCCTTATGCTACAATCTTATTCTATGAGTACCTACCTACATACATTTATATTGTTCAGTACATCGCTGACTCTCCATTCCCAGTATTGGTAGCAACCTACGCATGATTTGATAGACTTTGCTTGTGATATCTCGTACTACGTAGTGATTCATTTATGATACTTTATTCTATCACCTTGAAACATAAAACTTTCTACTAACGGCACTCCAACAGTATGATCACAGGAATTTATGATTATTTTAATAAACAGTCTAGAGTGCGGTGCAGAATGAGTCCACATCCTACGGGGTGGATCGTAAAGTTAGTAGAATCGCAATCATGTCAAAGTTTTTTTCATCTCAGAAAGTATGAACTAACTCAAAATTTAAAACCGTAAAAGCTCAAAACAATATGTATAATATACTTACAATTAATTTGCCCGTGTCTTTGCTACTGCACAGTTGCTTGTTTTCCTTAACTTTAAACCATTATTATGAAACGCGATAGACACTCGTCAGCTTATAGCCAGTCACATTCTCCGGGTAAATGCGATGGCAAATTATAACATTAGTGCGCATGAGACTCACGAGAATCCCTAATGCACACATGTACTCTTTTTACGTTAAAATACATTGGAATTGGTGAAAGAATGAATAAGCAAGGCCGCACATAAGTTTCAGAACATTGCAAATAACAATTTTTGACCAGATGCGTTAACCTAGGTTTTAAATCAAATAACGATGATTATAATAAACTTTTAGCCATAAAAGATCTTACCTTCCTGACATTCTCTTTGTGCTCCGTCAGAAGTTTATGCGTTCTGGTATACGCACCTGAGATCATTATACGAACTTCAGAATCAATCAATTGCGCAGTTTCCTCAGAATATGGTTTATCTAAAACTACGTCGCCGGGTTGGGGCATATCAAAACTAACATTGCCGACTTTGTCATTCATTCCATAGTGGACAATCTAAGCAAACGAATTTGAATTAATATAAAATAGGATAAACTTACATGGAAAGCTTCTTTTTGTGTTGGGGTCATAATATAAGATTACTAATAACATCTTACCTGTGCATACGCACTCTGCGTAACTTTCTTCAAATCATCCTGCGCGCCCGTTGTAATTTTTTCAAAGAATAACTGCTCCGAAACTCTTCCACCCAGTGTCATACACATTCTATCCAATAACTGCTCTTTGGTATAAAGATATTGCTCCTTAGGTAGGTATTGAGCATAACCTAATCCTTTTCCACGAGGAATTATTGAGACCTGTTAGAGAATTGTTTAAAAAAGTCAATGTGCAACCTTTTTTGTTTTTAGGTTTCCAAAATGTGCATGAAAAATTATCAATAAACCTTTAATAGTGGATCTGCATGTTCTAAAAACCAGCCAGCAACTGCATGTCCTGCTTCATGGTATGCAACAGTTTTCTTCTCCTCTGGTTGTAAAACATTGGTCTTTTTTTCCATACCAGCAACTACTCTCTCAATGGCTTGCTCGAAGTGTTTTAAGTTAATGCTATTATTAAGATCCCTAGCTGCAATTAAAGCCGCTTCGTTGCAAACGTTTGCAATATCCGCTCCTAAAAACGGGACAGTCACAAACACAACTTCAGCTATTAATCTCGTTTAAGTCGGTTTCAAGTTACAAAAATACATAAAAATTAAATTAAGTACTGTCACTGGCCTGTAAACCCAGGTGTTAAGGCAGCCATTTTTCTTGACAGGTCATCCTTGTTTAAGTCTGTCTTAAGGGCTTTAAGATGTACTTTAAAAATACTGGCTCTTCCTTTGATATCTGGAGCAGGAACAAATATCTGCCGATCAAACCGTCCAGGCCGCAGAAGTGCACCGTCTAATATATCGATTCTATTCGTTGCAGCAAGAACTACAACGTTCGTAGTTGTATTAAAACCTATATTTAAATAAAAACAGATATTCCGTTTGGGTTTAGCACAGTGAAACAATCTAGAGCTCAGTTTTGATAGAGACGGACAAAACCACATTAGAAAACAAGTATTCGAAAAAATTACCATCCATTTCGACTAGTAGTTGATTAAGGGTATTTTCTTGTTCTGAATGACCTCCAAAGCTCCTCCCTCCTCGTTTCCTACCTACTGCATCAATTTCATCGATAAATAAAATACATGGAGCATGTTTTCGAGCCATGGCGAACATGTCCCGAACCTATAAAGATGCGTTTTCCGTTTCCCATTTAAGTTTTATTTTGAATACTTTATTTATGTTACACAAACCAACAATAATATAAACTTACCCGAGACGGGCCTACACCAACAAACATTTCTAAAAATTCAGACCCCGATACAGTGATAAAAGGTACGTTAGCTTCACCAGCTGTGGCCTTGGCTAACAGCGTTTTGCCTGTTCCAGGTGGTCCTATGATCATTTTTACATAAAAAGTCCATCATCATATAGCCATTTTTATTACTTAGTTAAACGTTAAATTCCATAAAATGAAATACCTGTTAAAATAGCCCCCTTGGGAATTTTTGCACCTAACTCTTGGTACTGATTAGGATTCTTGAGGAAGTTCACGAATTCCATAATTTCAACTTTTGCTTCTTCGCAGCCAGCAACATCCCTTAGTTATACACAATAAAAACCGAATAATTTAATGGCAACTCATGAAGTAGATAGAAGATTATTCAGCCAAGAAAAAATTAGAATTCAACATTTTAAATTTTATTCTACAACGGTTGAACTAATGGAGAAAAGCTGAACACCCTTTATGAGAACAACATTCTTAGCTTACCTCACTAAATGCACCAGGGCCAAGTCTGACCCTTACCCATTTCTTGTTTACTACTTCCAATTTTTCAACCAAATTTTTTGACAAATATCTATAAAAAATCATATGAACATGAATCAGGGACTGAATTTGCAAATGGAGATTAAGATATTGAGGTTCTTTCATGACATAGAGCGAACAACTAATAACTTACACGTTGACGAAGTCTTTCCAGGTTATTTCGGTGTAACTCATTTCGTAGTATGTAAATGTACCAAGAAGAGCTATCGTACCAACTACTGCCATAAAAATCATTTTATCTCCTCCTTCTCCTCCAATACCCGAGCCACCAGTAGATCCCTTTCCACCTGAACCACCTAGTCGCGGTCCGCCGCCACCAAGAAACGAAGACCATGGATCTCCAGGAGGTCTGGGAGCACTATTAGAAGCTCTGGATGATCCTGAAGCTGCCGACGGAGCTTCCACTGCTGGAGATTTCTTCGTTTCATCAGCTTTTTTAGGAGCAGATTTTCCATCCGCCGGTTTAGCATTTTTTTCCCCAGGTTTAGGTTTAAAATATTTTTCAAAACCCTTCGGGGGCTTATCTGTGAAGTATACTCGAAATTCCGATAGAAATTTTTCGAATTCGGGAAACTTTCTCTGTAATCGCTGTACACTGAAATGCCGGCTACTGCCTGGATTGCCAGCTTGAAGCAGTCTATTTAAACCGCGTAAAGGATTTATAATACGGTATGCCATTTTTCACACAGCCTGTGATTAAAACCTTCTTTTCTTAAGGCAATGGTACACTTGACCCAGCTGTGGTCAAATAAATAAACGATTATGAATATTGTTATATATGACGTAGTAGGACGTGTCAACTGTCAACAGTCAATGGTCTTCAATTTCGCACCTTCTAATTCAAAGCAGCACTCGTCTCAGAATTCAATCATCCACTTGCCCATCCGAATTCTCCGGGAAATGATTTCTGTCAATAAAAAAATCCTCAACTGTTATACATAACTACGCACTAAAACAAATTACTTTACCAAAACAATAGTAATAACCTCAAACGTAACACTCCATCAATAAATGTGTCTTTAAAACTCCAACTTACATTTTCACCTTTCCAATCCACCTCGACCTCATTCAATAATTTCTAATTAGGTTGAACTCAGAGTGTCAACGAAAAAAATAATTAACATCTCCCAGAATCCATTTTCCCACGTTTTACTTTTAACTAACACAAAAGCAACACACCTTTACCAAAACATTTACAGTTTGCTAATAATTTGCACATTACAAAAAATAAGTACAAATCCTAGGAATTTGTGAACAACTTGAAAATTTTGACAAAGAAATCAATTACTGATTACAGACGAAGAAGATTGGTGCTAGTGTTATGCGATGATTATAGTCATTGGTAAACAAAAAATTCATTTCACAAATGACCGCACATGGATATGCACATAGTTCTGCATAGTTCTTCATCATATCATCCCCTCTTGATTGTGAATGGATGCAGCTGGTTTCATGTGTGTGTGATATTTTGTGCTTGTAGTAAATCTTCCTAAGGCTTGCATAAGACAAAACATACCTTTCAATTTCTGCTACTTCACATGTCATCTGGTATCCTGCTATTGGAAGCTCAATGGTGCACAGTAAACACTTGATGTAGTGGACTTTACAAGAGGGGCTACATAATCCAATAAAATGTTGGCCTTCTTGGGAACAATTGTCATAAATTTGTTGTGTTGTGAGGTCTTCTTCAGGTCTTTTGGAATATGTTTGTTGAACTAGAAGAGGGGTTGGGATTTTGTGTATAAAAAATTGCTGAAAAGTTGTCGAGAGTGACGTGATACTTGAAAAATGTGGAGCAGATAAAGCGGAGTTAAAATATTTTCCTTGTTATAGACTATCATGATTGTTTTACGACGGTTTTCCTAATGGGCTTGTTCTTCCTCTAAACTTCCAATTTATTTTGAGGTAAGGCTAATATAGTTATATTATTCCTGGTTGAATGTTGTAAATTAAAGCTGTTAAAGAACTCTGTGCTGTGGTAATAGTTTCAGTTTTTAAACAATAGTGTGAATTTAGCTACCCTTTTTTTTACTTTGCGAGAAGAGTTGGCTAGGCTGTTAACAGCTGTGTCCACTCGGTCATCGTTAATCACCTACAACTGGCAACCTATGAATTAAGTAGGTATTTTTGTTTAAAGTTAGAAATAGTTTTAGGTATTTCTGAGTTACGGCGTGGCATTTTTATCATTATTACATATTAAGAAATTCTTAACACTGATTATTGATTATCAATCAATAGGCGACGCGACCTTGAATAAATTTAGGACAGTCAACAGTATTTGATACTCTGACTGATCAGATTACGGTGAATTGCTGAATGCCAAGCTTAATAATAAAAGGTATCTTGTTTTAAGGTCGAATATTAAAATAATTTCCGTTGTATAATTTAAAAAATTACTATGAACTTATGGGATTATTTGATGTTTTCAGTTTTAAGTAAATCTTTCAAGAAGCTTCAAAGTCAAAAGTGAAGAAATAGAACGTTCAAAAGCGGCGCGTTAGAATATTTTAGGACACAAAGTTGAAAATGTCGAACCGCTTTGTGAAAAAAGTAATTGGAGATAAGCAAGATCTGAAGGTTTCACCGGATTCGGAAGACGAAGTACCAGTGTCTTTTGGCACATCCAGTGGACGCCCAGTGCGAAATCCGTATGAATTGGTACGTTTTTCCTCATGTAATGGTATTTGAAGTATTTATAACGGAATATACATCTAGTCTAGATTCTAGACGTGTTTATGATGTCATATTACTTCCATTTGGGACTTTAATTGTAGTAAATTATGACTTACTATTCATGTTTCATGTATCTATTCTAGCTAAACGAACTGTCTGAATCAGAAGCGAAGGAGGACGATGGCCAGCCTGATGTTAAGGAAGGCCATAAAAGCGGAGATTCCTCTCGAATGGAAGATGATACGAATCAAGGGATAGCTAAGAAAAAGAAGAAGCGCCGAAGGCCTGGTAGAAGCAAGAAACGAGCGACTGTGGGTTCTGGATCAGATCGAGCTGTAGACACTGAAATGGTAATGTTGTCTGTTGTATTCTCGAAAATTTAACTAACCTTTTGAACGCGTATTAACATTGCGCTAATGTTTGTACAGGAGGATGAAATTGCGATTCAAGAGCGACAGAAAGCTCGGTACACACCAAGTCATCATCAAACGCTTAAAAAGGATAAAGAGGAACCTATAACGTCGAAAGAACTTCAAGCTTTTGAGAAAGTTTTTAAAATTGATAGTAAATTACTAAATCCCGAATTTGAATTGAAAAAGATTTTTGGAGCTAAAGTTATTAACTATGAAAGAGGGTAGGATTTTATATACATACGCTGACAATTAATTTTCATGCCTTTAATTACAGACATGTTTAACATTCTTATGCCTCAAATTTTTCCAGCAAACAAGGACAGAGGAGAGTATATCGTCAGACCAAACTGATTGATCCTCGGGATAACTGGCGCTCCGTCGTAGGAACTGGTAAATAAATCATTATATTGCATTTTAAATTCATACAAATTAAGATTATTAGTGTAAGCTGGTAAGACAATTTTTAATTTTAGGTATATCTATGTCATTTGTTGATGCAAACAAGTATGGTTACTTGTATTTTAAATATGAACATAATAAGGAATACCAGGATGTTCAGAAGCAGTTCATACGAGCGGTTAATACCTTAAATCCCGATAATATTGTGGTGAGAAGGTTATTATTAGTGGGTATGGTTATGATTAAAATGGTTACGTTCGCATATATTTAGAATGCTCAATTTGTTGGCTTTCAGAGTATTTTAAAGGTTCATCCATACCACATCGATTCGCACATACAACTATCTGACATGGCAAAATCAGCAGAGGATATGCAAGTAGCAGCTGAACTAATTGAAGGAGCTCTATACTGTATGGAAAATGCATTTCATGCTCGATTTAACCTTGCCTTGCCATCTTGTCGCTTAGATTACAAATACCAAGAGAATCGGTAAGTCTATGCACTGAAACTATTTATTAGAGGTTTAGCAATGCTCAAAATTAAGAGGATGTATTATTCACCTTTTTGTTTTTATTGAATTTACAGTGCGTTTTTCATCCTTTTGTTCAAGCACCTAACATTTGTCGGCCAGAGAGCATGTCATAGAACAGCTTTGGAACTTTGTAAACGTTTGTTAAGTCTTGATCCAGACAATGATCCATTATGTGCCACTCTGATGGTTGATTTTTATGCTATAAAAGCGAGCGAATGCCGATGGCTTTTGGATTTATATCACTATTGGGAGAAGAGCAAGAATTTATCACAATTGCCCAATTTTGCGTATTCAGTTGCTTTAGCATATCATTTATTGTCTACGACCAAAAAACCAGAATCAAGCAAAACTGCTGACAAACTAGAAAAAGCAACAAATTCCAGTTTTCCTCAAACTACTGAAGATCTAACTAGGCAAGCTGACAGAAGTCTTCAATATGCGATATTGATGTTCCCGAGTATAATCCTTCCTCTTCTTGACAAATGCGGAGTTCAAATGGACGAAAGAACGAAAAACCATACATTCTTCAACTCACAAGCTCAAAGCAGGTATGCAATGAAAATTGGAGTACGACAACAATTTTGAAATGTAATATTGATTCTATAATATTTCATATCTGTTCACATTTGTAGCCAAACTAGGTCATTAAAGCTGTTATGTGACCTATACGTATGGCGATCACATCATGTGTGGCGTGATCCTTCCGTGTTAGCATGGTTAGAAAAGAATGTAATCGCAGCACTTGATAAAGTGGATGCCAAAGATTCTATTGTACGGGATTACGAAGAAAAGAGAAAACGTCGATATTTGGCTACTATTCCTCGCAACATTATTCGGCATGTTTTGCTTACGGACAACAAGGATTTAACTGTTAATTTGCCCCCGGTATGACATCGTTCTCATTGTAATCAATATGATATATGCGTAATATAAACTACGGGTATAAGCTATTACGGGCGGAATGGCCGTTGCATGAATAGCACTCTAATTTACTAAACCGTCGTTTGTTGTTATTTATAAATGGTAGGAATTGAGCAAGGAACCCATTTTGAATTATGATCCACTACCTCCGCCCGATACTGTGGATATTTATAATACGAGGGAGCTTCGAAATCTTGGAGGATCATCTAATCTTCCCAGAAACGGATTACTATCCATGTTGTTCCGGTCCATCTTATACGATCTGAATGACCCGAATGGTCCTTTCCATCTGCAAGTCTTGTTTAAAAAATATCGAGTCATTTTTAGGCTGTGAAATAACGTTTTTTTTCAATTTTCAGTGATGAAAATGCAGCGGCTGCTGCTGCTGCAGCTGAAAGAAATGCTGCTGCTGGCATTGGGGTTGGTGCAGGTTTGCAGCAAAGTGTCACCGCGCTATTGGATGCAATGCGTGATTTGTTGTCTAATGTTAATCCACGGGGCGAAGGTGAAGCGGCCGATGGAGATGAAAGTGACGCGGATGACGTTGAGTGAATTGTGCTACGAAGTAAAATGATCGTGTATTTGATTGCGAATTATTTGTATATGGAGTGTATTTAAAACTGTTGTATAAACGTCTCGCTAATTGGAATAGTAAATAGCGTCAACGCGTTGATTTGATGAAAGTATCCATTTAATTAATCAATTCGATACATATTTTGTACTGCTGTGAAAGTCGTTGCAAATTTGAGTAGACATTGGGTTTTTCAGTATGGTTCCACAAATATTTATAGTGTTTCCGATTTGTTGTGACAATAATAAACATTGTTTTGAAAAGCATAACTACGTAAGTAGGTATTTTTTTACACAAAAGCATCTCTTAGTCATTCTATACATGATACAATCTAAATATTAGCCAAAGAAAGTGGATATGCCTATGATGAGGTTTGTGTGATCATTTTTTGCATTTGGTCCATCATAGATCCACCGGCTTGATGTTGGTTTCTACAGTACACTTTGTACTGTTGTTACTCGTCCTTTTCTTTGTCCAATCTCATACCTTAGCAGGTTGTTTATACGTTACCAAGGCTTGGAATACATACATATTGATTAATGAAATCCTAACACGCTAACATGTTTTTTTATTATTTCCATCTACCCATTCTAAGGCATCCCGAGCCCGGAGCAAAAGTAGGAAAAAGTATGGAAATGGAATACAACTTTTGTGACTTAATTTTCTTAACAGTTTACCTCATATTGTTGTGAAACCTTTTCATTCGATTTCATATTGTTTTTTTTGTAATCCGTTGTGAGTCAAATATAATAGAAAATGTTGAAGTTTGGAGGAATAAATGGATACGACCAACTCGTTATTAGCAAAGCTCAAGCAGGCACAACGGGAGAAACCAATAAGTGGAGCAAACAAAGACGGGAATTTTTTCAGGTTGACATACCTAAAATTTTAGTTACACAACGCCACATTTTTGCTGCACACTTGAACTCCATCATTGTTTTGGATACCAAACCCCTCTGCGATGCCGGTGAAGCAGTTTATGTTAGCAGAAAGGTTTGAATCTTCACTGAAATTTAGCACACTGTGCATCACACTTTCACTTATGTATGTATTAATTTATGGAATTGTAGGATTTCAAGTTAGACATTCATGCATCTGCAATTACTTGTTTTGGAGTAGAAGAAAAGTCTCTATTACTCTGCAGTTGCAGTGATGAACACGTTTTTCTTTCCAAATGGGATTCTATACTGGGTACAGGAAGCAATTTTTTTATTGCCTTGATTGGGTTTGGCTACTCGAAGCGTTTGATTGATTGTCAGAAGTATGATTTTTATAGGACACTGGGACACAAAAGGTATAAGCGAAGATGACGGGAGAATCTTGAGCTGCTCTATTACCTATAAAGGACTTGCCATTTATATTACACTATTCAAATCTGATACTCTTATAGTATACAAGATTATTAGCCCACATCCACCGGTAACTTCCGTTGAAATTGAAATTCGTTATTTATGGGTAATTGCTTGATGAATTTCTGTAAGTATTTGCTTGCATGCTATCATTGTTTTGCGTCTGAAAAGACTGAACCAGGACCGTTGATACTTGACAGCATTGAATGCCTGGCTACTTTGGAAAAAGTGAAAGAGATGACGTCATGGTCAAAGAGTGTGTTTTACAGAGACAACTTTTACCTTATTGGGATTGCCTCAGGAAACACAGTATCCCTTAAGGTACGGTATAACAGACATTTTTGCCCAAATTCATGCATTTCGTGCCGACAGATACATGCATTTGATCAGATATTTACTTTTAGCTTTGGGAAGTTTTATGTGAAAACGGGCAGTATCTCATAAAATTAAAAAGTCATCGAATGGTGTCCAATTTTAAACATACAGTAGGGGCAGATGTAGCAATTGAACGGAACAACATTTTTATTTTAATTGTTGGAAATGACGGCAGCTCAGAAGTGTTTTCCTTCACAGGAGATACTTTCGATTTATTGTATCGCTTTAAAATTGAAGGTAATTTACTAAGGGAAACTTGCTAACTTTCACTCTGGGATGAAAGAAAGACAAAAACCAAAAAAGGATAAATTATTAGCGCATTGCAAAAACGCTGATTAAATATAAAATATATTTAAATTCTATTGATGAAAACCTAAATTCATTTTCAGAGTCTGCGGATCCGACGTCGACATCTAATGCAGTACAAAGCACTCTAAATACATCGCTATCGGCCTTGCATATAGAATCCCGAATTTTGTGTGCCAAATTTTTTTTAGTGCATTTTCCTGACCCTGTGCAGTTTCTAGAGAATAGCTCTCCAGTTCGTGACATTGATGGGGGTGGGGACGCTAAACCATTTGCTCTGTTAAATCCGCACAATGACGAACTTGGCACCTCGGAAAACGCTGCTACAACACTCTGCCCAAAGCTTATTATTGCAGCAGCCACAACAAAAGGAGTTAGACTTATCAATGCGATTAGTGGACGAATCGAAATGTACGTTTCACATGGAGGTAAAGAAATACTTTTTATGAATCGTATCGTAACTTCACGAGGGCTTAAATACGATTGTCATTCTTACACCATTCTCTTTTGAATACATCCATAAGATATTTTTTTTTAACAAACATGGTTGATGCTCATTTTGGCAGAACTTATCAAAGATGAAAGCATTTTTATTCAAAATGCCCAAATGGCTGCTAATCCTGATTCACTTGAAATAGTCATTGGACTTCAGCCTTGCTTGACAAGGATAGTTTTCAGTAGAAGATTTTTGGTTAACTTCACACCGTTGTACTCTGAAGAATCCCAGACTTATCCATCGTTAATTCCCACGTAATTCATTTAAATTATTCTCTTAATTAATTAAAAACAATCCACATTAAAAATACAGACGATATATCTTTAAATTAGTGAAACACTTAGCTCGAAATCAGTCCTGAGAAAGAAAATCAAAAGCCCTCCAAGGCAGCCACCGTCGTATCCCATTATTAGGCGGAACAAATCAAAGGTATATTCCAGAAGTCCCATCAATCAGCCAAGCTGGGCAAGGTCACGAAGTCGTCCTCAGATTAGGTCAAGTATTTCTAAAGGGAAATCAAATATACCTGCAACTGCAAGATCACAATCCTCTGTATCTTCAAATGGAAGCCGAACACTAGTCAACAGTGACAGTGAATCATTAACTGCAAGAGTTGTCAAGATCTCTGCAACAGGGTCGTACGAAAATGAGCACCTGTCTTTTCAATCCTGCGAAAAAGTTATTATGCCTTCCAGCATTTCACATGGCATATCAATTCTTCGGATCGCTGGCACTAGTAGTGGTAAGCATCTAGCTTTTGGAAGCAATTTTACCCCATTGTTGGTGACAAAAACTCAACCGTTCCAGAGTTACCGAATATTTAAAGACGTGGGGAAAGTGACAAATGTGAATTTTAATTTTACTGGGAATATTTTGGTAAGAAAATAAGGATACATAAGAAGATAAATTAATTATCCATATCATTACTTACTGAACCGGAAAAGATTTTAAGAATGATGCAATAATTTTATTGTTGTAGCTTGTGGGATCCAGTGGCTGTCGTACAACATTAATAGACTGGCAGAATTCTAAAGAGATTCTGTCATTTGAGTTCAACTCCAAGTTTAATGAGCACGTGCATACTCAATTTTATTTCATGGATAAATTCATTTTACAACCGGAAGAAAACAAACTAGCTCTTTACTCCTACGCAAAACGGGAAACTAACTATATAAAATTAAAAGCTGGAGAATTTCAGCTTTCAGGCCAAGCAATAACTGCATTGGGGGCTGCTAATCAGTTTTATTCCAGTAAGTACATCGAATAATTTATTCCGAACAAATCGTATAACATAACGAATACAGCTTGGTAGAACTGTATTTGAGATCAACGTTTTACATAATTTCAGATTTGGTCCTCACTGGCCTTTCGAATAAGACAATTCAAATTTTCGACACGAATGCAGAGATGATATCTACAACCATTTTAAATACCCATTCCAAGCCTGTTTCTTGCATTAGAATTAATGAAGCTCCTAAAGGACGATATGCGACAAGCTTATGTGATGTATTCATGACATCCTCATTTTCTAATTGGGATCCTATCAAGCTATGGGATATTCGATCAGCACAGTACTATAATCACATTAATTTCATATTGTAAATGAATCTAAAATGCTTGCATATTATTGAGGATGTGAACCGGTCGCCTCTCCATTGATTTGCAAACTTTTACTTTTTAACTTTGCATCCTTTTAATAGCATTACGTTAATATCGATGTGAATTTCATTTTCTGTACAGGTGCATCATGAGAATTTCAGATATCAACCAAGCCACCTTTGTGCCAACATCTAGACCAAATATTAGTCCTTGTGGGCGTTACATTGTTTCTGGATTAGAGGATTGTTCGGTAAGTTTCTTGAAGATAAAATATCTGTAATGAATTTCCGTAATAAGCGAAGGGTAGCTTGAGCTGCAATTTTGTTCCATTTTACAGCTTAGCTTTTATGATATAAGAAGAGTAAAAAGTCGCATTGCTACAATAAAAAAACTTGGCTCAACTGTACTGGACTGCTGCTTCGATTCTAATCTCCCAATGGTCTGGGGTGGATGCCGTAATGGCTCAATACTGAATTTTCATATCCCGTAAATTGTTCTTAGGTTCAAAAGCTTAGACTGAATATCTAAATGTACTTGTAAGATGATTAAAAAATAATTACTCATGATTGAGTTTTTATATAGTTTGTAGTACAAATTTTACTTGAATTTGTGAAATAACTTTATTACTTTAATAAAATTACTAAATATGTACGTATTTTACATATTTTTCACTGAAAATGAGACCTACAATCTACATACAAAACATCTCTCTCGAGTTTGCTTTAGATAAACCCCGCTCTGGCAAGTACTACACTATGAATTAAAGTTTCATCCAAGCCACTTAAGTATTTAGTAATCCATATGCGTCGTGTCTCTGTCAGTAAATTCATGAAATTTTCTGTGAGGTGACTTATGACTCCAATCCTTCCTTCCTTCCTGCCATCCACGGGGCGGTGCTTTATCATAATCAAAAGCATTTTCACTTTTTCCCCACAATTGATCTTTTCTTTCTACATCTTCTCTGAACTGGCCACCCATGCATTTTTTGCCAGTAATGGGATCGACTATATCCCCCATCGGGTAAACGACTTTCAATATTTGATGCGTGATATCCCTGGTCAATCTTTTTGAAAACTCTTCAATAAGCACAACATCGCCAGTTTTGACTTTTTTTTCTGGATCATAAGCAAAGTATGTATCAAACCTCGGGAAGTACTAAAAATAAAGTATCTAAATTAAATATCCAACCTGCAACTTGAACCTTGAATATATGGATAAAGAATACAAAGAATATGAAACTTACCATTTTTAGCCAGTCATCAAAATCCATAACTCTAACAAAAACTTTCGTTGCTTTTGGAATATGACAAGGATAACATTTGCCGAGTAATAATTTTCGAGGTCCAGCACTCGACACCAATTTTAATACAGAAGCTGAAGCACTAGTAATATTACTAGCCATTTTGATGTCAGGCTGCAAAAATTGTAAGAAACGATGCGCAAGCTCTCAAATTTAAATTTTTGATTTAAACATAGAGTCAGTCGCCCACCCCCCGAAAATCACATCCAAATGAAGGAAGAATTATATACAAGAGTTACAGTCCGTCGCAATTAATTTAGAACGCAAGTAATCAAAATTTAGAGTACAAAACAACCTACACATACTTTTCGTTTTCAAAATACATGTGCCCGTGAATAATACAAAATAGACACACAGGACACAACAAATACCTTTCCTAACGATCCTAACCCCAGAAAAATACACAAACTCAGATGTGTGGAAAGTTAGTATGTACTTGCATTGCTATTCAATACTGCACTACTGCCCTCATATGCCGGCTTTTGTGCTTACAAATGTTCCATTGAGAACGGTGATATGAATGGGGCTTGTTGCTAACTAACCCAGCAAACGAGTTTCACGACTTATGCAATTTATGTTTGTTGCAT